>JAEIFV010000058.1:600000-786631 GCA_018904265.1 Lordiphosa collinella | reverse complement strand
CTTTCTTCCAACAGACGATCAGAATGGAGTGAGTGTGTTCAATACGTGTACCAATACACGTATACCAAATCTTCTTTCAAACATATAAGATCACATTCGGGCTTAGGTTCGGCTGGTTATAAATATAGTAGTTCCCCGACCGGGTACGGTTCTGGACCGGTTATCAGACTTGGATTTGCTCTAAAACTAATGTCAAGTCAGGTAGGAGTCGATTGGTTTCTAGTCTAGCTTTCTGTTTAAAAGTTTAAGCACACTCTAATATTATCTAAGAAATACAAATTGATAAATTTTCATAATGTAAGTCATTAATAAAAACATTCCTTCTTGAAAACTTGAAGTTTCCATTTCGTGAGTAAGTTTTTCATCACCATCATTCACTCGCCATCCATTTATTTCTGATATCTCCAAGTGTCTGTCAAAATAATTAAATGAAATGCAACGAATGGTGTTCACATCTCATCTAATCAAAAGTCTTTTGACTTGACTAATGTTGCATTTAAGTGCGGAAATGCCAGTTAATAAAAGCCGAACCGAACCCAGAACAGAAGGCAGATAGCGAAGTAAGTGTGTATTTTTTATGATTGCAGCCGTTTGCCTTTGGCTCTGATTAATGGAAGGTTACGTGATTTCTGGCATAGTTGGGCGATTAACTGCAGATGCGGGAGCTGAATGAACTTTCAAGTGGCCATGTGGGTGGGCCAAATGGCTTTTAATAATTGAACAAAATAGAGTGGATGCTTGGGAGATTCAATTGAATCTTTGTAGTGATTTAAAGACAATTCTTATGTAGTAAAGTTACATATATTACTTTCAGTTACTAAACCAACTTTCTCTTTCTCTCTCTTTTCTTGTTGCAGGTACGTTGTGGACTTTTTTAACCTTTGGCTATTTTGACCTTACCTGTATTCATATTGTAAGTGCCACAGACACTTTAACCTCAACCCCAACTCACAAACACAGACATAAACAAGCACCTGCAATGCCAATATTTACACACAAACAAACGAGACGAGTCAGTCATGTGACATGCCCCATCCTCCTGCCCAACTGTTAAGCTGTGTTATAATATAAATAACCAATAAAAGGCGGTTTAACAAAAAAAAAAGATTTCTCCCTTACCCTCTTTTTTTAGGTTTTTGGCTATTAATCAACTAAACGTTGCAACTATTTGAAAATGGTCAACACTCGTTCTCTCACACATATGGTCAAAAAAAAAAAAAAAAAAAAAAAAAAAAAATATTTTTTTTTTTTTTTAAAAAAAAAAAAAAAAAAAAAAAAAAAAAAAAAAATAAAAAAAAAAAAAAAAAAAAAAAAAAAAAAAAAAAAAAAAAAAAAAAAAAAAAAATATATTTTTTTTTAAAAAAACCCTCCTTCCCATCAAAAAAAGAGATGGTGGTTGGTTTGTTTTTTATAATTTAATTTGATTATAAAAAAAAAAAATTTTTTTTAAGGAAAAAAAAAAAATAAAAAAAATTTTTAATAACCCAAAATAATTACATAGATTTTAAGGGATACGCGACTGTTTCTGAACCGCAACTAATCAATTTTAATCGTTGTGAACTTTTGTCTAAGCCGCATTCAAAACAGTTAATCGATGAGCTCAAGGGGTCAATTGTGATTTGAAAAGTTAGGAGATTAAGTTGGGGCGTTATTTATTCGAGGCATCAACTAACAAAGTGAAACACAACAGATTAACACACCATTTTGATTATAGGAAAAGGGGTATGTTTAATAGTTTGTACATTTTTCTACCTAATCAACAGAGTTTAATTCGCACTCTTGTTAGCTGCCGAGTCGCCATCTTGAGAGTCTTAAGAGTAGGAGTAATAACTTGTAAATATGCAAGCTGCGGTGGAGATGGTTGCCACAGTACTACCTCTCCAGTGATAGCGTCACAAATGAAGCTGTGTATGTTGTTGAGGCTTTGTGGTGCCTCGGGTTGAGGGCTTTGGTGCCTCGGATTGAGGTGCCTCCGTTGAAGGACTTTGGTGCCACATTTGAGGTTGAATCTGAGAAAATTTACCTCTGATATTGGAGTTGACAGTTGCTTAGATTGATACATAAGCCGTACTTACGGTAAGGGGTTTGGTGATGTCTTTGGTGCCTCGGATGAGAGCTTTGCTATGCCACGTTCGAGGTTTTTTTCTGTGCCTCGGTTGAGGACTTTGGTGACTCGGATTGACTGGATATTCTGGTAAAGGGAAGGAGGGTAAAATTAAAAAAATAAAGGGGGAGAGGATAAGGGGGTAAATTTATAAAAATCAAATGGGGATTCGTTTAGTATGTTTTTGGGTGCTCCAATTTTATTTCTGGTAATATTTTTCTGATCGTGGGAGAGGGGCTGACTTGTGGATGGTGGAGGGGATTAGGATTTTGGGTGTTACATTGGCATTCCTGGCAATACCGTCCGTTACTGTTAGCCGTGTTGGCTTAGGCAATTACAAAAGAACGATAGAGTACAAACAGCATAGTCGTTGCTGCATATGAATTTACAATATGTGTGTTTTTGAATATGTTTGTATTCAAGCGACACAGTGGGCAAGAAGCAAATGGCAAACAATGCATTTAAGCTACGTTAAATTGGACCACTATATCAATTACAAACTAAAGTTTATGTTGTATTGGCAGCGTTACCCGACAAATAGAATCCATAAAAAAAGGACAAAAGAGGACAACGAAATATGCTTAGTGGCTTCCGTAAAGGTTCAAAGTATTAAGAAATGTCAATCTTAAGCCGGTTCTAGCCAGTACTTAGATTTTCCGTTTCAAAAAAAGATAAAAAAAAAGTACTAACAATCTAATGAAAGTTCAGTTCACCCAACATGCAATCTCGTACCTCAAGAAACACATGTATACATCTATTCATATGTATAAAAGTGAATGTATGTTTGTATGTTTATTTATTTGTCCCTTTGGTGTTTAAGCCTCTGAGCCGATCTTCACGAAATTTTCCCAGAATGTTCATGTCGATCAGGAAAGAGTCATATGCTTTGTGTCATGTAAGCCGGTTCGAAAGCGGTTAAAAAGTGATTCAGAGCCACATCTCAGAAGTTATTTTAGCTAAAAAAGAAACATTTGGTCTATAGTTTAAAAATATTGAGTTGGATATTTGACTGGCTCAGAACCGATTTTGAATCGGTTCAAATATTGTTCTGAGCCATATCTCAGAAGCAGTTAAAGCTACGAACTTGAAATTTTGTAAATAGGTTCGTATTATGGAGTTGGATATTTTACTGGTTCAAAACTTGTTCTGTGCCATAGCTAAGAACTTAATATTTGGTGTGTAGGCTGGTATTATGTTAAATTTCAGAACTAATTAAGGCTATGAACTGGAAACTTTGGTGTGCGGGTTGGAAATATGTAGTTCGACCTCGGGGGCTAATTGCCCACTGTTTAAGCCACTAAATGCTGCTGGATTACAACCTCGATATGCGAATTTCTGCCAGTCAATTTTCCATTCTATCCCAGTCTGCACCAGTCTCTTTTTGACAAGATAGTTTTCCTCTATTTTTGATGTGAAACATCATTAATTTCAGTACGGAAGATTTTTGTAGGAGTAAAATTTGATTACATATTTTGATATGTTGTTATAAAACGTTTGACAGTGGGCGTGAAGGGAGTTCTTGGTATCCTATTCTTAGTATCGAGTACTTAGTAATGATTACTTAGTAATAATTACTTATTATCGAGTACTTAGTATCGAGTACTTAGTATCGAGTGCTTAGTATCGAGTGCTTAGTATTGAGTACCTAGTATCGAGTACTTAGTATCGAATACTTAGTTTTAAGCACTTAGTATTGATTACTTAGCATCGAGTACTTAGTATCGAGTACTTAGTATCGAGTACTTAGTATCGAGTACTTAGTATCAATACTTAGTATCGATTACTTAGTATCGAGTACTTAGTATCGAGTACTTAGTATCGAGTACTTAGTATCGAGTACTTAGTATCGAATACTTAGTTTTAAGTACTTAGTATTGATTACTTAGCATCGAGTACTTAGTATCGAGTACTTAGTATCGAGTACTTAGTATCGAGTACTTAGTATTCAGTACTAAGTATTCAGTACTAAGTAATTTCGATAACAGAGAAAGTAGTAGTGAGTAGTGAATGAGTACCTAGTATCGCGTTCATAGTATCAAGTACTTAGTATCGAGTACTAAGTTTTAAGTACTTAGTATCGAGTACTGTATCTGAGCATTGAGGTCTAAGTTTCAAGAACTAAGTATCGAGTACCGAATATCGAGTTTTGTATAAAGTATAGTGTAACACAAACACACACAAGTAGGTGAAATGCGGAACACATCTTATGCAGCAAACTTCATATCAATGCCTCAGTAAGGGTAAGCCACACATACACTTTTTCTAAACTTTAGCCTTGAAAATTGGTAAACTTTTCAATCTGGACCTCCGACAATACTTTTGGGCTTAAAGCCCTATACATACATATATGATGTCACGATATAATAAAGGCTTGCTTTAGTGAGTAAAACGTTATATTTTTAGTTCAGATTATCTGCAGGCTTTATAAGTATATTCAATTCTTGAATCGATTCCACTTTATGCTTACGATTAAAATTATGTTGAAATGGAAGAACAGAATTGTTGAGGCAATCTCAATTCTAGCTTATTTGAAGCCTTGTTCAGAGCAATTCTATGGTTTTTCAATAAGTACTAGAAATAATCTACAAGAATCCAACATTTTCTCAAGTTTTTATTTATTATATATCCACTCAGGTCTCTTCTGGAGTGATAAATTATTAATTTTCACTTATAACAGTTGTATTCAAATAATTGCCTTCTGCGTCCAAGCAGTAAATAAAAGTAGAAAGACTCCTCTGAGGTGCTTACAGCAAGTGTAAGGGGTAACCAGCCCGTACTAACTTCTGGGTGTTCCCTTCATAATCACCGGGAAAAAATGTCTGTGGTTAGATTTCATAAACAAATGCCGACGCCATAAACACCAACTGACGCTGCACATCACAAGAAATAATCGACAAAACATATGCGAAAAAATGGAAAAATGGGAGGAAAATTGCAATGTGAAATAACAAAACTGACGCCACGGTCTGAGTCTGAGGTGGGAAGGCAAATAAAATGATAAATGTGTCTAGCCAAGGAAACAAAAAGGAAAACAAACCAGAAGAAATTGACAAAGAATGAGAGAGGGACGCTTTGTCAACTCTACTTTACCAACCCCTCCATCTGGCAACGCTGTAAGCCTTTCAAGCACAACTGTACCCCGCACAATGGTTAATCCACCTATTTTGCGTAAGTTTGTGAAACATACGAAAAAAAAAACAAAGTTCTGCTCCCTTCCACCAGCTTCCTGTATCTGCCTGCACGTGTGCTGAAGTGTCTCGTCTAGTTATTAAAAACGAATTATGAATTATGTGTTTTTCAGCCATCTATCCAGGCATTGTTAAGTGCGGCAAAGCAGATTATTTTCTTTCTGTTTACCAAATGTTTGTTGTTGAAAATTCAAAACACAAAGATAAGGCACATTTGTTGGGGATTATTGTGTGAAGTGGGTTGAAGCATGAGATGAGAGGGGAAGCAACAAAAAGGTAGCTGCCAGGGATAATAGAAGAAAAAGAAGGAAATGAAAAAGTTTAAGATAATTCTTAAAGAAAACTCTGCTTTAAATATGCTTCCCTTAACTTTCAACGGCCCTTAATCATCATCTACAACCCCCGCTCGAACTAGATCAATTCCCCCAGAACAAACAAAAGCCATTAAAGTGATTTAATAGTCGATAAACTTCACACACAGAACAATATGCCACTGACCTCAAAAACAGAAAAACACAACCCAAAAGGGAACTTAAGTACAATGGCAACTAACGCACACTAACCGCATACAATTACGTATGCATTGTGCTCGTCTTTTGCCTTTTGTACAAAACGCGCGAACAAAAAACTGACACTCAAGAGCTTTTCAACACTTTTTTTAAGCCCCCCACCCCTCTTTTGCTTTGCCTGGTTCGGGTTTTAGTCCAGCAGCAGATCGAGTTGCCCATGTGTGGAGGTGTTTTGGCGGTTAGTGCAATTAGACTGCGGTGACAATGACACAAAAACGCGACAAAGCATTTAAATTGTAGGCGAAACTACCTTTCGGGCTCTCACAGCGGAAGCGGCAAGAGCCTTTAACAAGCGTCCTTTGTTAGGAGGCGCAGTTTTTTTTTTTTTTTTGCAAATCACGGTTGGTTCTTGCTGAATAGTTTTTTTAGAAATCGATAAGTTAGAAAAAACTCACCTAGGGATGAGCACAGTTTGACCAAGTTGGGGTATATGTTTCATTGAGTTGTTACAGCTAGGGTAGGGTGTTTTTTAACACCAAAGATGGGCTCTTGAAATAGCTATACAGACAGCATGTATCAATAAAAAGGTAGATGGAATTATGCAACAAAAAATCCCTGGAAAATTCCTAAGAAGTTCCATTCGAATACTTGACTATTGGTTCTAACATACAATACATTGTCAACCTTTTACAGAAACTTAGAAATTTGCTGCCTTGGCTCAAGTGCTAATTCGGCTAAGACTTGAGTATTTAAAAACTATTTTGATATTTGTTACAATTTAACGTAGGCAATTTAACTTTCTTTTAATGGTCAAAAACCGCGAGGTTTCGCTCTAACCATGATTCAACTATATAAGACAGTCATTGTACTCTCACTTCAGTATATATTATTTTAGTCGGTTGCTGTCACTCGATGGGAGAGGTTGTCACACGATCCTCTGTTTGATTGCAAATTTCACACACACTAAATTTGTGTGTATGTGTCCTGTCACTCTCGCTTTCACTTAAGCTAAGTTCACAGTTTACTTTTTGGCTATATTTAAGCAAATTATTTGTAAATGGAGCCATAGCTATAGTTTAAGGTCATGCAATATCTGCCATCATGGCTATTTTGCTAAATTTTAATCGAAATTTGGGCAAATTATTTACCTGTGTGAACTTAGGTTAACACACTCTTTCTATTACACTCTCTCTTATCACATCAAAAGCTGTCAGTCCACCTTTTTGAAAGTACGCCATACGGTATGGCCCATACCTTTATATAGGTAGTTGTATCATGGCTCTAACTGAAAAGTTTCCAAAGAAATAAACTTCTTACATTCAAAAAGTGTAATTTTTGTTATTTTTTAAAATATGCCTGGAAAACGAAGACAGAAACAGAGACCGACGGCCGCTATTTGCAAATCACATGGCATCCCAGCGTGCTTCTGAGACTCCGGCAATCGATACCAGCACAAAAATTGGCCAAACAACAGCTGCTGAGACTGCGAGACAATCTGAATCGCGATGAAAAAGTGGCAGGATGAATCGCTGGAGCAGGCGAGCAATCGACGGCAGCAATTAGCAATAATCATCGCATCCTAGAGAGCTGCTAAGACAGTAGTGGAAGCAGAAGTTCGGAGACAGGCTTTAATTGAAAGGGCGGCCCAGTGGCGATAAATTGGAAGACCGAATTATCAAAAAAATCGTGCAAAATGTTTGAGTTTTGATTATCATGAAGATGGGTAAATAGATGGATGGTGTAAATCAGGGGCCGGCACATCGCTTTTTACTGGGCATAGGATAACTCTCAAAGGCCGTGCTACCGTCACACAGACTGTACAAGCTCGAACCAGGGCAAAGTAAATAATGTTTGACAGCCTCCCAGTCGGACTTGACTGCATGCCAGAAGTACATCCCGTATACAACTTTTGCCACTCAGAAGTAGTTGCAAAAACCTGCAATCTTCCTTTCGCTTTTGTATAGGGGCGAAACGCAGCAGGAACTGTTCTATTAGAAGCGACGTTTGCATGGGTTGTTGTTGTTGGTTCAACTTCGTAAAAACGCTCGGCTCTCTCTGCCTCATGCTGCACGAATGCCTTTAAAAGGGACGTTTGCATGGTATGCAGATTTTATGCCTTCCAACATACGGCAAAAAGAACATGTATGTAAAAAGAACGGTCTTCATGTCGGGCCTCACTATCGTCAATCGTTCGGGTGCGCATTCGTGGCATTTTGAAGACGTTTGCATGTTGTGCAGATTCTTCGCTTCTAACCTACTGCCATCAAAACGGCATCCCTCATTTTCATACAGATTATATGACTTCTATCATACTGCAAAAGTTGGTAGTGCATTCTTCCTAGTAAAAAGAAGTGTGCCAGAAGGCGTTCTTTTGGGAACCACGTTTCGACAAATCCGACTGGGCTGCTGTTGATGCTCACACATACCAATGCCAAAATGTGATTGTGTTTATTCCGGCCCCTGGTGTAAATCAAACGGTCCGGAAAATCACGAAATTGGCAGAATTTGCATATAAGTTTTGATTATGAAGAACTTTAGTAGATGAGAATTGTAATGAGCAATGAGTTTTGAATCGTTTCAAAAATCGCGAAATATGCTAAGTTTTCCTTTGAGTTGAGATTACCTGAGTTGACACCTGGGTGGTACTTGTGCTTAACATTGATCTTTATATTGAGTTATCGTGAAGTTTTGATAGCTGGCAACTGTAAAATAAGCTTCACATTTTCAGTAACTGTTAGTACTTTCAAGAAGTTAGTTAGTATTCTCATCATAGACGAAAACCTTTCTATTGCCATGATATTCATAAATTAACCCATAACCATAAACCCCTGTCAATTTCAACCCCAATAATCCCCTTTACGTAGCTTCCTAATCTCTCTTTAATCTAGCAATATCGTTAACTGCACACGACTAAAGAAGCAAGAGAACAACAAAAAGGTTCACAAAGTGCACTACCCTCCGCTGCTTCAATTGCGGCCACTCTCCAAGCATCATTCACCATTCAATAGAACTTTCCTCTCAATCTAATCAATTTGGTAAACATCTGTCGCGACTGCAGCACGCGTAACGGCGTCGTCGGCTGCTGCACATTATCCCGTTTCGAAATGCACACGCCGCTGTGGTCCCAGATGTGAACCGATTTCGGCTGCTGTTTCGGCTGGAGGGTTGATGACAAAACGTCTGCCGCACATTTTTCAACAGGGGGAGCAGCACCCCCCTCACCCATGTCAATGATTTTTCTTTAGTTTCCTCTCATAATTCTTAGCGTGTCCCATTAACACTTGGCACGGCCATAATCTTCGGTGAGTGGGGTGGGTTTTCAATTTCGGCTACCTTAGGAAAACAATTTTTAGTTTTTAGGTAAAATAATTTTAACGACCTTTCCTTGTTATGAAATGTTTAATGAGGCCTGACATGTGGAAGCAGGAAAATAATTTTATGCCAGTGAAAAATTTTCAATTAGTAAAATTTATGTTGGAAAATAGGGAAAATTCTTTCAATGGAATGTGAACAGGAAAAGGAAAATACGATAATTTTGTTTGGTTTGTTTAATGAGGAAAAATTGGCTTGGGTGGGCCAGTGGATAATTAGTTGAAAGGTTACGAGTTTGTGATACAGGAAATGATATTGTGTAACTGTTACCAATTAAGTACTTCTATGTGTTTTTACTTCAGGAGTCATATCTTCAAATAATATCATCAGCAATCAGACAGCCATTCATTTAGTCTTTGAGACAATTCCCTGAATTTAGTTATCATATCATCATATTTCTGCCTACAACATATCATTTTCATACCTCATTCCCTTGTATTGATTACCCAACAACTGCCAACATAAATCTTCAAGCCTTTTTCCACCCAAATCTCATTTGGCAGATCTGCTCGCAGGTCACGTGCCTCACGAATTCAAATGCAACACAAATCCAAAAAGGCATAAAATATTACCAAACCCGAATAAGGCGCCAAGCTCAAATCACCTTAATCAAAGAGGTCAGCTACGATTTCGTTGTGTTTAAGTTTAATTAAAATATAACTGCAGGCCATCAAATGTCAGTTGGATTAGTTTAATTTCAAGCTTTGCCAGATGTTCTGACATATTTGGGTTAAATTTTCAATTAACTTGTGTCTTCGTTTAATTTTGGAAACTATTTTATATAAAATCCCAACTACTTCCATAACTTTCCCACGAAGCTGGTTAACCAATTCAATGTCACGTTCAAAATTGTTCAACTTTAGCTACAGTTCCTGCGGGTCTCCCCCAAACGACGAAAAAAATAAAAAACATAAGCGAAACGAACCTTTGGCTTGTTGTTTTTGCCCACGCAACCGCAATGGAAAAACAAACGCTGAGACAGGGGGACGCCCCTCCAGCCAGGCTCTCTGGTGCGTCCCTTCAAGGCAGTAAAGCAATTTGCAATTCGCGTTAATTTTACATGCAAATAAATGTCGTATTTAAATGCAATTAAAAGTGTTTACTTGGTTGCATTGCAGAAATGTATTGTACGTATTTTTTTTATTTTGCTTTTCTTTCCATGGGGCATGCCGTTACATATGACTTTTGGGTTGCTTTTGAGTTGTGTTTTTTTGTTAATTACTTGAAACTTTGCTCAATACCTGAAGGTATTTAATAAATCGACGGATTGATTATCAAACCGTAGCTCAAACCGTTTAACCTAGAGATCTAAGCACAGACATAGACCTAGACATAGAAAATTCGATCCCAAAGTGGTTGAAAATGCCCGTAAAAGTTTGTATTAAGGTAACTTTTCAAAAGTTTGTGTGATGAACTTTGTTCAATAGACTTTAAACTTGTAGATTACCGCTTGGCCCTAAAATTACTACCAAAATTACAAGTTTTGAGATCCACAAGCCATTCTGAACTTACCGCGCGCCTCCAAAATTTGGTCATGTCCCTTAGGACGGAACAAAATTGAGCTCTTGAATCGATTTTCCAACTTAATCCTCTCGTTTTTCCCTTGTTAAATCATTCCAAGAGTCAGTTATAGGCATTAGCAAAATTGTCGTGGAAAATCGCAATATCCTTTACTCTATTACTTTCTAGCTCGAAAATGTTTATAGTATAACTTTATACTCTGTACCAAAGGTACACAGGGTATATTAAGTTTTTGCAAAAGTATGTAACAGGCAGAATTTCTTACGCCATTCAAAAAACGTCATAGCTCCCACAGTTTTATAGATAGAATGTTTTGTTGACTCAAGTGTACTCGTTGTAAAAGAGTATGCGTTATGATTCGACACTCAAAATTTGCAGTCAGCTCATATACTCACTCATCTCGTACCAGTATTTATGTTACTGGGTGCCTGCGTGAGCTGGATTCAGATTTGTGGTATGTGATTTGACTGCGTTTTCGATGGTTTTTTTTTTTTTTTGAGCGGCAAACGTATTTTCACAGCACACACTCTGCTAATATTAAAGAGAAAATTAATATTTATTGTTATAACAGCAAAGGTGTAGTTTTCATATATGACATTTCGACCCTGGTTTTCGTATCTTGCACAATCTGTAACTTCCTTTTCCACCCAATGTTACCCAATATTCTACTTTATCGTAAGGCTGTATGCCTAGTGGATTCCACAGGAACTTGTACTTCTTTGACCGATGCGAAGACACACTGCTTGCTGGGGAGCTCAGGGATACTATCGAGCTATTCGATGGTCGATTTCTCTATTTATTCGAACAAAGTAATACCAGTACATTGTAAAATCTCAAGACACTCAAACCTCTTCCATTTGAAATCATATTGTATGAAATATGCTTTTTTTCAGGTTTATCAAATGTAAATCCTCTCTATATACTAAGTAGCCCCTCATTTGTAACGGATGTTCCCAAGCATCAATAAATGATAATCATGTACCACTTTTTTGAACGGTGGTTGACCTTGTAGAGCTAATTTAGCACGTTGGCCAAATCTACTCATCCCATATCCTTATTGTAAGAAGCAACAATCGCAGAAGCCATATAAGCTTTTTCTTTTTGACGTTTGCATATCCCAACAGGTTGATGGTCTTCACACGAAGTTATAAATGGAACTGGACCTTTGTCAAACCATTTCACAAATTCTAGATTTCATAGTGCAAAAAACCTAGGAAATGACCTAACTTACGCTGTAGAGCAGTTGGCGTATAGCACTTTTTCATGCTTGGGTTTCCTAGGTGACCGACAAAATCTGAAGATATGGTCCCAAAACGGTTTAGTGCTCATTTTGCTCATTTAACTTGATTTTTGCGTATAGTACCAGTTGCAAATGTGACCATTCCCTTCAACAAAATCAGAAGACGTAATCCAAATATCAAATGTTTGTCCTTGGAAAGACCTTTTGCCAAATAATAAGACGCAGAATCGTTTTGCGGAATGAGCTGAGAGAGCCCAAGAAGTCTTTTTTTAACGCCAAAGAGGTAATTTTGTCCTGTTGCACAAAACAGCTGCTTTGTATTATGGCTCGAGACAACCAATTAACACTCAGATCTTTTCCGTCTGAGCTTTCACAAGAATTAGTGGCAAGTGGAGCGTGTGTTTCTACCGCAGTGGCAAAGCACAAATATGGCAAGAGTTGGTAAAAGACTGCGACATTTTGTTGCAGTGTTTTATACACTCGGGTGTGAAAAATATCAAGTACTTATGCAGTACACTACTAGTTGCAGTGCACTCTTGCAGATCTCTGGTTTGTACCTTTGGGACATATTTAGTAATCAGGATCATTTATCTATCCGCCAAAGATGGGTAAAGATTGGATGAACGATAATCGAATTTGAAGGAAAACAAACATCTCACACCTTAACACTAACTTTGGGAGGTACGGAGTATATATTGTAGTCGGGCTTTGCCGACATTTTTACTTGATTTTGCTTTTGGCGCGGGACAAAATTTGTTTCGATTCCGGTCAAAATAGCAAAGTTCCTGGTCTCTTATATTCCTGGGCCCTAAGATAATAACATCCCGGCTTGCCCAGATATTTATATACCTCTACCAAGGGTTAAAGTTCCAAAGTTTTGAGATCTCCCAAAGTTCTAAAATGCTAAGACACTGACTTGCAAGGATATTTATATAGGCTTATCAAGCGCCAATGTGCCACAGATTGGAGTCTCTAAGAATCCAAGGTCCTAACGCGAACTTATCGTCGATTCCGTATATCTATATATTTTTCCCGTGAGTAAGAGTTCCGATGTTGCGCACCCTAATATTTCTGGCTTCCTGGAATTTCGTGGGCTTAAGCTCTTAGGTGCTTAGACCCAGAAAAAATCTGAACGAATAATTTAAGTACAAACGCTCCTGAAAAAATCTATTCGTTCCTAAATTTTTAAGATCTTCGCTCTGGAAATCGAGCTTAATTCGTTCTCAGTTAAGTGTTTTTAGGCGAGGGGAGTGATGTAAAGAAACTTAGAGAGGAGAGCAGGCACATTTGAGAGAATGGTGTTGAGTCCGTTCTCTGTTTCGTTTTTGTGGAAGAGGGGTGTGTTATGTTGTTTTAAAACTCCCAAGCAGTTATGGCATTGCTGGCATAGAGAGACGGCTGTCTCTTTGTGATGTTGTGTTTCTCGAGCCGGAAATATCTTGGTACATAGTTTGACCGTTAAATTTCTATGAAATATGTATATTAAAACAAAAAAAAGGAAAAAACAACTTATTTTAAATTGGTGTTTAATTGCCCTTACCAATGTATCTGTGGAGCTCTTGACTCAAAAGTGAACAATTTTTCTTCTAAATCTGATGAGCTCTTGAGAAAAGAGCGAACATTCTGGTTTTTTGACAATGCACTTTGCTCTTAAATCAAAAATGAGCAGTCTAGGATTTGATTTTTTTTCTACTTGATTTGAGAATCTGTGGTTCAAGTATTAAACTCTTGGATTTAGAAAAACGGGATCAAAAATATTTACTTAGATCAAAAATGTTCTTTCTTTTGGAACTTCTGACAAAAAATATTCTAAATCCAAGTAGGAAATTGTCTACAATTTCTCTGAATGTAGGATTTGCTCTACTTAGATAAACTCGATGGCTCAGCGGAAGTAATGTTCAAAAGACTTTGGTCATACCAATTAACAGCGCATTAACAGTATGTTAAGTAAACAGCCTGCCGCTTTGTTCCTGCTTTATGACACACAATTCTTAACCTTAACCAACTTTCAACGGTTTTCGCTTTTTCTGACTCATTTCTTTCTCAGGTTATTGATTTAACTGTTTGGCCCATAAAAAACCAACTGTTATTTCTGAATCATTCGCCTTAAGATGACAAATTCTCGCTGATTTTTTTTCCCGCCCACAAAATATTTGCTTAGCAAATTTTGCATTTTTGACATCTTTCTTCAATTAAAGCTTGAAAACGGATTTTAGGTACTTGTTGCTTGGCTTTACTTGTGAACAACAAACAAACAACAACAACAACAATTTGGTATCCCGAAATACGTGAAATTTTTCCAGCCACTTCACTACAAATTTTTTGTTGGTGTTGGCTGCCGCTGCTGCTTTTGTTGTCGAGTGTGTGAAAGTACACACTGTGCACAGTGTGTGCCACGTAGGTGGCACATTGACAACGGCAATGACATCGGATCGCTGTGTAAGCGGCCACTTGACATTTTGGCAAATTAGTTGCGCCTCGATTTTCCATGTTGTGTAGCGGGAAAAAGGAATGTGCTACTCGAATGGGGGACTTTTCAAGAGGATATTTATTTTGTAGATAGATTGAAGAGTTTGGGAGAGAAGGAGTGAAGCAGAGAGAAAGAAAGTGTGCCAAGTGATGTCTCAATTTACTTAGACATAAAGGTTCAAGATTTGAAGCTGGTAAGACTTGGCTCAAACTCAAGTGGCTCTTTGAGATGAAAGTACTTTTTGAAACTATTTTGACTATTGTTTCCCCTTAGCGTTGGCCACTTTGTTAATCTCTTTAACTGTTTTTAAGCACATTGACTGAACTGACATGTTTTTCCAGGTCTATCGAGCTGCAACTTGTATGGCAGTTTGTATGATTTATCTGTTTTCCTTTGAAAAAAGACTTCATTATTTCTAATTTACAGTTCCAGTTTGGTGTGGTAAATAAGTTACTTCCTTATTTCGTATGTTGGTAACTAAAACAGATCATGCTATTGTTATTAAACCTAAAGCCTATCAACATTTGATCTCCACTGTTGTAGTTACTAAACAAAAATTCCTGAAAATTATTTGCAAACCCTGCAAAGGTTTCTCACAGAACGACAAAGCAGCGTGTAATGAGCAAATACTCGCTAATTAGGCGAGACCCTGCCACTGCCCTAAAATGGTCACCAAATTGATGAGTATTTGACATATTGGGTAAATTTATACAAATTAAATTATTAAGGGAAAAAGAGTTGCGATTGCCTCTTCGCCCTTCACCATGAAATTGTGGGTTTGTCAGCCTGTCAACATTTTGTTTGCTGCTCTTGGTATGTGGCTTGTCAGTGCCAGAAATGCCCGAATGGTCCCAGTTGTTGTTGCTGTTCTTGTTATTGTTATTTATTTTTATTTTTTTGCAGATGAGAATGCTGCGGGTTGCGCCAGCCAAAACTTATTTATACACACACACACACAACTATGTACTCGACGTACACGTTATTGGGCAGAAGGGAACCCCATGAGAGTCCGTGTCAAACATGTTTAAACAGAGGGACTACCGCAACAACAACAACAACAGCCACAATGCATTCGACAACAATAACAAACACAATGGGAACTGGTTTCTCTTCCTTGGCTTGGTTTTTGTGACAATCACAATAAAAATAATCCGAAATATTCCAAAAAACCAAAATGTTTGCAACTGTCACCGAAAGAGCAGACCAAAAAAGTTTTTCGTGGGTTTATCTTTCTGGGGTTATGCTGGCTTCTGTTTTTGCATATTTTAAAGATTAGAATTAACATCACAAATTTAAGCTCTAGAGTGTAGAAATTCCTGCGGCTCGTTGACTCATTTAAAAATTAATATTTACACCCCGATATGAGACTTGTTGATGGCCACTCATAATTTTCCTGCTCGCATTTTACTTTCTGTTTCTTAATGAGTCCCACAAAGTGGACGACTTCTCCTGGGTGGGGAGGGGGGTTTGGCAACTGTGAAATGTGACTTTAAGTGTTATGGCTTGAACATTTAGGAGACGTCTCAGCGACGGGTTAAGTGCTGGCTAACTGCCTCTAAAGCTGAAGCTCTTGCTGTAGTAGTTGTTGCTGGCTGAATTGTTGAATGTTTTACATTTCTGCTGCAGACTGCTGCAAGCCATAAAGCGGGAAAACATGTTAATTGAGCCCGAGATTGCAGTTGGAGAAAGAAAGAGAGGTTGACGGAAGATGAAGTGTCGTTGCAGAGTGTCACAACAACATGAGGTGGTACCACAGGGAAAATGTTGCAAATAAATTCCAATAGTTTTTGAACTAAATAATGATACACTACTTCTTAGGATCATTGTAGATGGATTATTCAAATTTAGTTTTTTTGGAAATAAGCGGATAACACTGCTCTACATGTTTTGTAGTCAGGCGCGGTAAGTTCCAAAACATTTATTTTGGTTAGATTTAAAGAAAAAGATGTGTTTTTATAATCAGTAACTTGAGAGATTTGGGGAAGTCTCTGAGCACAAAAAAAAACAAGTGTTTTTAATCATTTTTGTATCAGTAACAAAATTTCATCATTTTCGTATCACCCAAAGTTGGAAAAACAGTATTGAAATTTCAGCTTAATGTTCAAAAGTGATCATTTGCAATGTGTTTCATTTCGCAACGTTCAATGAATTCATTCGCTATCTCATTCAAATCAACATTCATCGCACCTTCAGAATGAGCATGAAAAATGCTCAAAGAATTGAGCCGAACTTGGGCCATAGAACTTCTCAAGTATGTCAACAGTTTTCTTAAGGCCGAAATCGATCATTCGGTTGTGCATGTTGTTACAGTTAATGTTAAACCCAATTTCGTGAATTTCATGAGTTCTGGTACAAAAATTTAGAATGTGGTTTTCACTTTTCAAAAGGAGTAAGATGATGCCAACATTTTCAATTAATGATTTGCTGTTAGAGCTTGTTTGGGGCAGCAATTCTTTCACTCGCAAAATGTCTACAAACATGTTTCTGTAGAAGAAGTCAATCCTCCTCAATATCGGAGCCAAAAAGCACCAATACTTCTTTTTTAAATTCGTTTTCCCCGTATAGAAAACTCTCCGCCTGGCCAATAAAAGTGTATACTTTTGTGTGAAATCTATCTTTCAAACAATTGACGATATAATCAATAATTTCGTAGTAATGGTGTTTGGTAAAGGTTGTTCATTTCACTGAACATGTTCACTTGTTCTTTTTTTCAAAGTGAGCCAACTCACTCAAGTTGTTCAGTGGTTCTTGTTCAGTTGTTCAGTGTTGGTTTGAATTGTAGGCCGTTTCGTTGGATCTGAGCTGTTCCAATCGTTCACCAGCTGTTCCCCTGGGCACTGTGACGATTAGCGATCATTCAAACTAATTTTAATCCTTCGTTGCTAGTCATACTGAGGAATGTTGCCTATTTGTAAAAAGGTGAACAATCAGACACGCGCACAAAAAACAGCTGAAGAGTCACCAAATTGAGTGAACAAGTAACTAAACAACTCATAAAACAAAAGTGTGTGAACAAGAAAAATGAACAACTCTGACTGAACAAGTACAACTCACAGAACAAGAGCGATTGAACAAGAACAACTGAACAAATGAACAACTGAACATTTGAACAAGAACAACTGAACAACTCTGACTGAACAACAAGAAAAAAAACGGTCAGCTATAACATACTGCCCATCACTTTGTAATTCCAATAATTGTTTGTTTTCCTAATAACTCGTCACGTTATCCGATCTTTACCATTTCATAACTTTGGCGGATGATAAATAATCTTTTTTATTATAATATCCCCAAAACCCTAACAAAAAATCTAACTTTTTCCCATTATAATCTAACATAATGTCTAAAACTTCACTCTTAATTTCTGCTTTTAAGTTTTTAACGCACTACAGTGGTATACAGTTTACGTCTGCCCCAACCTGCTTAACCTTAAAAGCTACTTCTTTTTCCATTATTTTGTGGGTTTTCATCCATTCATCCTTGTTTTTTCCGGATTCACTTATCCTGCAAGGAACATTGTTGTTGACTACTTTTGCGATGCTCTTCATTATTTGCTTATTACCTTAATCAGTCCGCTCCGATCCGGGCGACATCCAGTATTCACCTTCCCGTTTTCAGTTTTTCCCTATCGGCTGCTTGCAAAACTTGGCAAAATGACCAAGCTTCCCACATGAGAAGCACTTGATCCCGCGAACATAGCTCCACAATTGCAACACCGCCGACTGGCTACAACTTGTGTTCCTGACGCAGTGGCTGATCCCTTCACTACGTTGACATTTTGGACACCATCTACATTCTTCTGGAACAGCGTTTTATTATTGGATGCTGCTTTAAAGGCTTTACGCTTCATGAAAAGTGCTTCCATTGACTTGTTCCTTGTGTCCAATAGCCGGAGTTTTAGTTTCCTGTCGTTCACACCAATGATCACTCGGTCGAAAAGCATTCGATCTTCATAGGATTTCCCACACTCGCATTTAAAGTCACAACGCTGGGCTTGCTTTCGTATAATGTTATCAAAATCCGCAAATGATTGGCTGTCAATTTGCACAGTTTTATTGAATTTATACGATTCCATGGTAAGGTTCTTGAACGGAATACAGTACCTGTCAAACGCGTCGAGTACAACTTGAAATGTACGAGCCCTTGGTGATGACGTCACTGGAGCACTTGCTCTGCCGCTAAATGCGCTATGTTGGCTTCAGCAGTTCTTGGACCATGCCACTCGCAGACCCATCGTTAGGGAATAGAGTGTTATATGTATATTTCCATAGACTTTTGTTCCAGCAAGCCACAGGAATGGTGCTATTTGTTTCGATTCACTCTGCCCATCTTTTCTGGTTGCCATCAGTTACCTAAGAAATATACTCTTCCATTTCGGTCACTCATTGGCCAGGTCTGAACAATCATTATGACAATTTTTAGTTGACTTCTGACACCATGTTTTAAGTTAATTATGGATAAGTTTATTTAAAAGTTCTTTTTTTCAGCGACCGCATGTCGTGCTTCTTCTTCTTGTCTTGTACAAACTTATCGCTATCGATAGATCCATAGATAACAAATCGCTCTACTTACTTATAAATATATCGCATACTATTACTATCGATTACTTCACATTATTATAGAACACATTCTCAATTTAGATGATGAGAAGTAAACGAATGAATAGACCAAACAAATCGAATGGGTTTTTGCTGAGTTTAAGCTTTTTAAGAAGATATTTTCTTGATCAAAGTTTGAAATTTTTTATAATCAGTTGTGACTCATAAATTTAAGGACTTAAAAAAATCTGAAAATATAATTGTCGATACATACTATTAGTTAGAAAATAGAAACAACTTGCAAGAATATAAAAACTTCATCAGTGTCAAAGTTAGTTGGGATTTCAAGAGTTTGAAAATTCATACAAATTATTTGTTGGTACATGTTAACATTTCTCTAAAAAGAAACTAACTTTGTCACGGATTCCACCCTCTAGTACTTACTAAATCTGCTTAATGTCACAATGACTGGTTCTTTGTCAAATCTGTCATACAGTGAGCAAATAACAAGAACCCTCCAACCTAATACTCACTTCCCCCTTATTTTTTGCAGCACATTTTTACACATTTTTGTGCTTATTTTCATGACACTAAATGTCACTAATTTGACACAAAATGTCAGCGTAGATAATGCGAAATATGGAATGTGTCACAAAAAACATAACTCTTCAAGCTTTTAACAACCAAATTTGTCGCATTAGTTTTGCACCGCAAATCAAAGTGGCAGCAAACGACGCACAAGAGAAAGGAAGAGAACATTGAAATTGCTTTTTAGTTGGTCCCTGAGCAGCGGCACCAAGTTACTCCTTTTATGGTAGGCGAAATCATTTCACAAACCTGAATACCAAATAAGGTCAAAATTGCAACACAAGAAAAGAAAAAACAGGGAATATGAGTTCTGAGGAAGTGTCTGCTGCATTTCTGTCAGAAGTTTGCGCCGCCTTAATCCCAAGTTATGCCTAAATAATGAGAGAATTGATCAGTGAGTCACCCTAATGTTGCTGCAGCTCCGACTTCTTGGACCGTGAGTAATGTGAGGCGCATTGCAGTTGCCTTTAAAGCGCGTTAAAAAAAGCTTAAAAATATTACTTACATTCATGACAAGATATGAATTTTAAGCGAACTTCACATTGATTTATGCGCCAGACCAGAGGAAGCAGCCAAAGCAGTCGGCAGGATGGTTTTTTAAATTGGATTACGACTGGCAGTTGTCTCCTGCTCATGATTTGCATGCCAAGTGATTAAGTATAAGTCGAAGGCAGCGGAGTCTGGTGTAATTAATTAGCAATGTTGGCAAATATTGAATAGAAAGAAAAAAAACTGCAGACGAAACCAATAAATAAACAAACAAACGCCAAAAGGAAACTTAATAGGGGAGGCGCTCCCCCACAGTCTGACAGATAGACAGACAAACCGCAGAATCTAATTCTGAAAACGTCTATACAACATGTGGTCTCATGTGGCAGGAAGGAAAGAAATGTTGGGGGAGCGAAAACAAATGTAAAATAATATTTGAAATTGAAGGAAGGTATCAAAATATTTTCATGACAAATTTAAAACAACACAACCATGAAGTGGAACACGTCTTGGTGTAGTCACCATCAACCAAGCCAACAAATGGTCAAAACAAATAAGAAGCGTGGAAGGAAGTGCAAAACAAGTTCTGCGGCTGGCAATGAAGCGCAACCAGACATGAAATGCCAAGGGGAGTGTAGGGTGAAGTAGTCATACTCAAAATCCCTGAGAAAACTTCAAGTTGATCAAAGTAAGTAAGAGTTGTCATCATCAACCCCTCTACGGTCACGTGTCTACGTTTACAATTCATTAACAACGCCGCCTCAAAGTTAATACCAGATTCGACTGACCCAAAAAGCCAATTTAAGTTCTGCAAATCCTAACCAAACCATTGTCTGCTTAAGACCCAAACTCAAAATGCATAACGGCATCTTTGAGTGATTGTGAATGCGAATGCGAATGCAATACCCTCGACACACACGCCACTTCGCCAAAATGTAAGCCACTTAATCTTATAAAGCGTCGCGACGCGTCGTCTTTGGCCAACGAAAAGAAGCAGCGCAAATGCATTAAGCCGCAGAAGGGTAACTGAAAAAAAAAGCAGAAACGAGTGCGTGAGGGATTTGGCACTACACTACACACATAACGAAGATGAAAATAGAAAGATTGTAAGTAGTTCACAAAAAGAAAGAGTGCGAAATTTTTCTGAAAATTTCTAAATATTATGGAAAGCTATTTAAAAATTTTACACCCATAAATAAACTAATCCAAAACAAGAAAAAGGGTCAAATCCGTTAGCTTTACCAGCTCCACGTGACACAAATTTTATAATGTGGTGCGTGGGGGTAAAACCAAATTGTATAGAGCCAAAAATTCAAATTAAGAATCATTCAGCTCCGAGTAGTTGTTCTGTTCAATCACAAATCATTGGTCTACTTCAACAGCACAAATCGATGACAAGAAATCGTTGGATTTGTGCAATCTGATAGCTAATTTTTATACCCTTGCAGAGGGTATTATAACATTGTCCATTGAAGGAAGCATCTCCGATCACATAAAGTATATATAGTGTTGACACAGAGTCTTTTAGTACAAATACGCTGTACAAAGTCTTTACTGGTGAAGCAAATATTTTCCTAACTTGCTCTTACATTCCTCCTAGATCTGAGATATCTGTCTATTTATATCACCTTTCTGCAATTCATCTCGTGATGTCTTCCAAATGTCTCATGGCTGCCTTGTGAAGATTCAAACGCCCTACTTCCTGATTGTGAACATGAATTTATCGATGGATTAACCAACATTTCCCTTGGACAAGTTAACTTTGTGCAAAATAGACGTGAAAGGCTCCTTGACCTGAACTTTGTTAGTGATGCTTCTTTAACAACGGTAGTCAAGACTAACCCAGTATCCCTGCCTGAAGATTGTCATCATCCTTCCCTCTTGATCTCTGTTGAGACTATTGTCCCTGTTAATAATAAGCCATTGGCAACTACTCGCGTAAAGTGTTTTCGCAAGACCAATTTTCTTGAACTTAACCTTCATTTTTCTTCAGTTGACTGGTCATTTCTGAACTCACTCTCCGACATTGAGTCTGCAGTTAGAGCATTTTACCAAGTTCTATACTATGCTTTTGAAACTCATGTTTCTGAGGTTAAGTTGACACCATCAATTAAACTACCAAGAAATCCCGACTCTTTAAAAAATATCAGAAAATTGGTTCCTCGATAGACATTGCGCTCTATTCTTCTGCTCATTCTGAATTTCTCACCATTAATAGCCGATGTTAGGCAGATTACCTCTCACAATGCACTATCAATTTCCGTAATGATCCACAGCAGTTCTACTCATTCGTTAACTCTAAACGCAAGTCGAACGCATTTCTCCCCACTCTTCACTATCAGAATAGGATTGAATCTTCTGGTCTTAATATTGCTAATCTATTTGCCACATTTTTTCAGTCGACCTATTCATCACAGTCTTACAGCACTTCTACTCCATATCCGTACCCTATACCTCATGCGAACAATATTTTTCTTTCCTTTTTTGAAGAAAGTGATGTTTGGCATAGTCTATCTACGACAGATTTATCTTTCTCGGCTGGCCCTGACAATGTCCCAAGCTGTGTTATTAGGAACTGTGCTGAATCTTTATGCTCACCCATTACATATCTTTATAACCTGTCTTTAAAACAGTATTATCCCACTTCACAAAAAAGGGTCTAGATCGAATGTTGAGAATTATCGAGGCATTGCTAAGCTTTCTCGATTTGCGGCAATTCGGAACAGGCCCGATAATTCTGCTGGTATATCAGTTAGGGACACGAAGGGCAAAAATCAGAAACTCCTTCAGAATCTGAACTGCTTCAATTTGTTTTTAGCCGGTGTAATGAAAACTTCGAAACTAATAACCTCTTGTATTTGTTTTCTCATAACCATTAAAAAAAATAAAGTATGTATATCCCCTACAGAGCTGTTTATGGTCCCATCACTCTTTATCATCAGCAGACTATGCTGTGGACTCCAGGCTCACAAACGCCTTTCAATGCACTCAAATGACGAAATTGTATCCTTAAGTGTCAGGTGTCGAAAGCATTTACTACATTTTTCGAGTTTTAAAATATTTCTTCTTCTTCTTCTTCTTTGGCCATCACAACCGTTTTACGGTCTCGGCCGCTGCCACTAATGCCCGCCACTCGCCTCTGTCCCGAGCGACATTCCACCAGGAGGACACTCCCAGCTTCGCAATATCTCCCTGCACCTGGTCTCGCCATCTCCGCTTCGGTCGACCCGCCGGGGGAATGCCTCCCAACTCGATCGCATGCCGATTGTACACACGCTTTGCTGGAGCGTTATCATCCATACGGGTAACATGTCCTATCCAGCGCAGCCGCTGTTGTTTTATGCGCTTGACTAGGTCAGTGTCCCCATAGAGCTCATACAGTTCGCGATTCATTCGGATGCCAAAATCGCCGCCAACGTTTAGAGGTCCATAAATCCTCCGAAGAACTTTTCTCTCGAACACGCCAATGGCCGCCTCATCCTCTTTTTTTTCATTGTCCA
Organism: Lordiphosa collinella; assembly: GCA_018904265.1. NCBI lineage: Eukaryota > Metazoa > Arthropoda > Insecta > Diptera > Drosophilidae > Lordiphosa > Lordiphosa collinella. The sequence continues at coordinate 763,112 of JAEIFV010000058.1, read as the reverse complement.
TGCTACTGCGCTGTATATCAGGACTGGGATGATAAGCGACTTGTATAGCGCAATTTTCGTTTTCCGAGAGAGGGCTCTGCTCTTGAACTCCTTATTAAACCCGTAATAACATCGGTTTGCAAGAGTAATTCTTCTTCGCTGGTTATCGTCGTTCCGAGGTAGACAAATTCCTTAACAACCTTGAAGTTGTAGTCTCCCATTGCAACAGATTGTCCAAGCGTACAGTCCTTGCGCGTTGATAGAAGGTACTTCGTCTTATCCTCATTTACCGCTAAGCCCATAAGTTTTGACTGCCTGTTTTGAACGCCTGTTTTACCACAGATTCGCTTTTGCCGATGATATCAATATCATCGGCATATGCAAGTAGCATGTTATCTCTGGTAAAGATGGTGCCCGTTATGTTAGCATTTGGGCACTGCCGCAGTATGTACTCCATCAGCAGATTAAAGAAGTCGCACGATAAGGTATCACCCTGCCTAAAGCCTCTTTTGGTATCGAAAGGCTCGGAGCGGTCTTTTCCTATTTTGACAGAGCTTTGTGTGCTTCCCAATACCAAAGGTAGACAGGGCTTTAAAGAACTTTGACCTTATCGGCTTATTTTAAAATATTTAGTTGGTATTTATTGAAAGCGAATTTTAGTTTTCATTTATATTGAGTCACCCTAACCCTAATCTCTTCATTCATTTAAGCCAACCACAACTCAATTTGCGTCGTTTGGCCCACGTGTTGCATGTTACACGAAATTGTTGTAAATAATATTTATGTGTTGACTCTTTGTCTGCACTTTTTGGACCTCGGATAAGCTACTTAAGCGCGTCTCATATATCTACGGCTTTATGGCTTAAATGCGTTATAATTCAAGTTGCAAATGTTTGACCACCTGTTTGACAGACAGACGAAAGTCGTTGTCACGTCTCGCCAAGCGTTGGCCGCATAAATATCAGACATCAAACTTATGATGGAGCATAAAATGTTTGGCTAGCAGCTCTATGATGAGCTAAAGCCAGTTATGGTTGGCTTTTATTGTAAGTAATATTTAACATTTTAATGAAATTATTTAATTTTGGCAAAATTTATCAACAATTTTTAGTTTATTTGTTGAAAATTAGCTTCTATGTTTTTATCTATCCACTAAATCTTCTCTTAATGAGCTTCTTCTGTCGGCTTTTTGGCACGACTTTTGCTATGCTGTTCTTTTTTGTAAGATGTCCAAAATGCAACTACTTAAATTATGGGCCACAATTTGTTGATAATCAGGCCTAAAGTAGTAGCTTGTTGGCAACTTGTTGCTTATGTTGGCGCCAGGCAACATTATGCATTTGTTGCTCAGACAACGCCACAAAGTCTGTGATTTTTATCTTGGCTCTCGCTTGTTTCGGCTGATGGGGAAATGGGCTTAGGGTATAGAATGTTAGCAGTCTGTAGTTAAGATTGAGTTGCCAACGTGTTGAGCCAAGTTTTATATGTCATTTGGCTTTTATCTGATAATAATTTTAATAGAAAGAAACAATGTGAACCACAATAACAACAGACAGATTTACAAATGCTTAAAAGTGTGTGTAGAAATTTTCACAGTCGGCTAATGGAGTATTGTCCCAAGAAAACCAAAAACGTTTCGCAAAATTTTTAAATCTATAAGCCACAAATTTGATGCAAGGGTTGGTAGTTTTAAGCCTCTTAATTTCGCATCTCAAAACTGATTTGAAAGTGGTTCAGAGGCATTGTTTTCACAAATAATTTTCGAGTGGTTTGAGAATATGAAGTTAGGTATTTTTCCGGTCTACAACGGGATCCAACCCCGCATGAAGCGGTTCAAAAGCGGTTCGAGTCATGTTTTTAAAAAATAGTAAGCTATGAACATTAAATTTTTTTCTGCTTGCGGCTAAAATGCAGTTAGACATTTTACTGGTTCAAGTCCGGTTGCGAAATCTATTGTACCAATGTAAAAGTGGTTCAGAGCTTTTTCTCAAAATGTTTATTTGTGAGCTTCAGTTTTGGTATGTAGGTTTTTTCTTTGAAGACTTGATTTAAGAATGTTTTGGGATATTTAAGTACATTTCGGACTATTCTTAAGTCTTTTTGATCATACTTTAAGGTTTCTAAAGTCAAAACGGATTAACTCTTAAAATAAGCACAAAATATTCTATCAGGCCTGTTCCGGTTTTCAACCATATTTCTTCGATTTCAAATGAAAACAAAATCGAACGATTTGGTTTTAGCTGTTCGGTATTCGAACGATTTGCAATTCGGTGTTTCATTTCCAATTTTCCGTTGACTACATTTTACCTTAATCAACTGGTGAATCAAAACAATCAATAAATCAAAAATGGTGAAAAGTGTTTAAAAGCGTTCTATTTTTAAGGGCATTTTATGAACATTTTCCCAGCGTTATAAGAGCGAAAACAGAACTAAAAATATGACGATGGATGGCACGTGGCCAAGAGCTGTCCTAAAAAAATTTTTTTATTAAAAAAATTTTTAAGGAATGTAAAATTGCAAAAAGTATCTAAACACACTAAACAATGGTACAAAATTAACTTTAAGCCATTAATTTGACGCCTTTTTGGACAAAACATTTACTTTTGAAAGGCCAAGAAGTGATCAAATCGGTAAATCAGTGGAACCGAAAGTAATATGAAATATAAAAAAAACTAAAACCTAGCTATTCCTAATTTGTTCCTAAGGTCTGAGGGCTTGAAAGAAGGCTTTACAAATCAATGCAATTGCACTTGTCTTTCTGCCTCCTTGAGTTCGGCGGCTTTTGAAAGCGCCTGCGTGGCGCCACTCTCGTTTCCGCATGTTCCATTTTAGTTCGTTTCGCTTGATTCTCCCGTGCCGCTTTCGTTTGGCCCGTGGTTTGCCAAAAGTAAAACGTAATTGCCTATTCACACTACAGTCCATCTCAGCGGAACGATGAGAAGATGGTGAAAAATGAAACTTGTTTTCATACTGCCACCGTCTACCGTCAGTGTCTTCTTCTTCTCCCCCATAATTGAAGCGCACGTGTAGTAGATCAAAATAAAATATAGTCTAAAATAATTGACGATATTAAAAAAAAACCCCGGGAGGAGACCCTTAAATTCTGATAGAAGGGACTTCATTTTTTCGTATTTATTAACATCGATTGCAGATAAAGGTTTCTCTAAGTGAATTTGAGAAATGCCACCTTAAGCAAATGGCAAAATCATCATTATTGCAGCAGGATCAAAAGAAATACGCAGCACCAATATTCCTATGCTTCTGATTGGCGACTCCATTTACAACTTCAGCTTCAGTGCAGCATTAAACATTTAACTATCATTTATCTAGGGCTAGGCGAGTAGTTGAAAATGCATTTTAAAACTTGAAGGCAGGATTCCGTCACATTGGCAAAGGATTGAATAGTCATTTGTTGTTGTATTAGGCACATCTCACATGAGTACAGAGTTTCTCCATCTCCATCTGCATGGCCATCTAATCTGGTCCCTTTGAGATCGTCGATGTTTTCACTCCAGAGACCAGAAATACAAAAAAAATTAACTTACCTTTTTCTTCAATTGACGAACTTTGTAGTTTGACAATCACTTGCGCGCTGACATTCTTTACGTTTTCGTTGCGAATGTCAATTTTATTAGTGGTGGACGCAAAAATATCGCACACACGTGGAGTGGAACAGCATGAGATAGGAACATCCCCTGCTGACGGGGGAATATATTGGGAAAATTTGGCACGGCAAGTTCTTACGTACCATCTTAGACGGTAGACGGTAGTTGGTGTCTAGTGTGAATTGGTTATAACGTTTCATTACTATAATAATATTTAAAGGGAAAGCAATGGAACAAAAATTATGATTGGTAATGGATTTCTGGGTAAGCTTAACTTTCTCCAGACATTCGCATAAAATAAAAAGTACAGAAACCACAGAATGTAAATTAATACCATTCATCGGAGATTCAACGGCAATCGTAAATCAGTAATCGGTAATCGGAATTATCTGCTGAATTCTTAACTGATTTTTAAATTATCATGTGATTTAATTTTCTTTCGCTTTATCACTTAATCCATTCAAACTGTAATTCTCCACAATCACTTCCTTCCCTCGCTTACTTCCACATTTAACTCAATTTCCATATTGTTCCGCCGCCTTTAAACTCGCATTAATATGAGTGACTGGCCATTGTTGGATGATTGTTTGTTTGTTGGCTTGTCTTAACAACTTAATAATTTATTTGTTTTCTGCTTGCCTTTGTCACATGTGTCACGAGCATGTCACGCTGCAGGCACAAAGGCAACCGCAGCTCGGTCCCCCGCCTCCTGATAAAAAGCTCTTAAATTATTTACACGATTTGCATTTGGCGTTGGGCAACTTTAAAATGTCTTCGGTGTCGCCGGCGCGCGTAACGTCTGCCGGGCATAAACATGTCATATTATTTGTGTTTTATTTTTTCTTCTCCCGCTCAGTTGGCAGACTGTGCACTTGATATTTTTTATGATGATGCGTCATAAAGGGAAGGAAGTAAAAGGGAGCAGGAGCAGGAGCTTATCAATGCAAAACAGACTCTCGGCATTAGTCCAGCTTTCCACTTCGCACCCCCAACTCCGGGCTGCATTGTCCAGGAAGCGTTGAAGCAACCCTTGAGGGATTAAATTTCAACAGTTTGCCTCTCGCGTTGCGCATTCTTAGCCAGCACTTAGCCCCCCTGCTCCTCCCACCCACCGCACTATCAATGAATGCAGCAGATTTTGTGTTGCCGACTTTTCAGCGCTTAGCCAGCTGTTTGGGCAGGAGTTTGAAGTGGGCCAAATGGGGTGGGCATTTAGTTAATGAATGTAATCGTCATAAGCTGACTTCTTCTAAGGGTTGGCTATGTACCCAAAATATTTTGCTTGTAATTGGGTGGCCTCGAAATGTTCTGTTCTTTTTGTTTGTTGGAATTATGAGAGCTTCCCCAATGCATTTATTATTCGAAAACACTTTTATGTTTGAATGGAGTCGGACTTGTCAATGGAAAGTACTTTGAAGGCAGGGGAACGGTTGGAGTTTTCTAAGAAATCTTTTGCGCAGGAAGTGAGTTAATTAAATCTGAAGTTGGCTTTACTCTTTTGACTGATGAAATAAGGTAAAAGGAACTTGAATTCTAAAGTAAAGCTGGTGTGTTTCGAAAAGAGCTATAATTTTGAATTCTCAGTAGAGCACACAGAGGACACAGTTTGTCATTTCATTTTTTAGGTATTAACTGTTCTCTACTTAGTCTTTAAAGCTGGAGCCGGCAGTAAACATTATCACATTCTGGCATTGCTATGTGTGCGCATCAACAGTAGGCTGTCTCTCTCTGACACTCAGTGATGATTGAAGTTGAGAGCAGCACTTTACTCTGCGACGAACTTATACTGTCTGTGTAACGGCAGCGCTGCCGTTGAGAGTTTGCCCATGCCCAATAGATAGCGATGTGCCGTCCCCTGCTTTAAGGCTGCTGAAAAGAGCGAGCGCAAAAGCATTGCGTAGACCAGCGATGTTCAAGAAGAGCTAGGCCAAAAAGTGAGAGTGTATTGGTGTGCGATATCAAAGCGACACAGCCCAGCTTTGGATGCGCTCGGCTCGTGTGCGTGTAAAAAGACGATTGCGCTCGGCCCCTGGGGGCTATGAAGGAACATCACTGGCGTAGACTAAAAAGCTCTAAACCTCAAGAGTCGAATTCAGGCAGTACATTGTTTTGTAGTTTCTTCGATAATATCAAAAAGAAACAAAACAAATGTTTCCCAAATAAGGTCATTTTATCTACTTTAAGCTTTAATTTCTATAAATCTTGACGTGTTGACCCCAATTTCCGAATAAGATTCGTGTTCAGCACCCAAAAACCAGTTATTAACAAATTGTTATCTCTTAGTCAAATAGAAAACTTATTGGTTGGGCTTTCTATAACGTTGTTCTATCCTGTTTACAAAAAAGCGAATTCGTTTGGACTTATTGTGGCTATTTTACCTAAAACCAGAGAATCTGGTGGAAAACAGACTATTAGCTTAAATTCAGCGTCCACAAGTACATAAGGAAAGTTTGCTATCTACTCAGGATGAAAATATGTTTCTTATTAGTAAAACTGTGCAATAGATCCTTCCAAAAGTAACTTAAAGTTATATTGTAAACGAACCTTTTACAAAATTGAAGAGGAGTTTCGGAATTTCGATATCTAGCAATTTGTTGGAGAATGTCTCAGTGGATGGATCTTAAAGCATTTCGACGCGCTTGTTTATTTTCAAATGGACTTTTTCCAACATTTGTTAGTGTCTCAATTTCCGGTAGTTGCACTTTTCCTGATGCGCAACACATCCCTGAGGTTTTTTAAATTTGAGCGCATGACAATTGGGACATTCCTTGTCCATAGCGCCAATCAGGACTTTCGGATGAGCGGAATATACGATATCTGGCTCATACAGGAATGCGAGACGAAGGAACGAAGCAGATGTAAATGGTCGATGTACATGTTGGCGTTGTCGGTCAATTGCTCTGCGTTTATTAACATATAAACTGCGCTCGTCTCTGCTTGTGATTGAGAAGAATACAGTTGCGACATTCTGACACTCGTAATTTCATTCAGATCAGGTAATCGTTGATCTGTTCTTGCTGCCCTAACATTTCGCATGTTTGTTGCTGCATTCGTTCGACGGACCCCTACGTGTTGATGGCATTGTTTACTGTAACACACGCGCACAGATAGGCCAAATCGAAACGATTGATAATTGTGCAGTGTGCCCAGAGTATGTCAGGAATTGAATGTAATACAAATTGACTTTAAAAAAAATCTACTTTGAGGCTGATTTAGATTTGGCTTAAATTTGATTTCGTTTTGCTCATGACGAGTCTCTTTGAAGAGAAGAAAGAGTGCTCCAACATATGCTGAGGGCCAGTCCATCAACATGCCTCTGTGATAGAAAGAGACAGCAGAACATGTGTTTGCCTCAGCTTTTGTATTGTGTATCGCTTCTAGCATTCACAACGCACTGGCGCACTGACGGAGAGCGCTGTCTCGCACGGCTTCACCTTGTTAGTTCCACCATGGTTTCACTCACTCACAAATTATTAGGCTCACACTCATTTGTCAACATACAATAAGGGAGCGATTTTACGGACGGGACCACCTTGTACTAATTTCATCATGAGCTGGGTATAGGGATTAAGGTCGTTCTTAATTCACTATTATTATTTACTGTTTCGCCTAACTAGATTAATATAAATTGTCCGCCAGCCAGCGTCTCTACTGCCACTCCTAGAGATGAGAGATGATGAGCTTCGTGATAGTGTGGTAGTCGATAGTCGCTCGTGACTAGCAATCGATAGTCGCTGTTGGGCAGAGTCGCCACATGGCCATCCACATACGAATTTGTTCGGTTCGACGAAATGTTCGTCGTAACTATGAACACAACTGCTCTTGCACCCCGCTCTTGGCGGTTGTATTATATTCTGCTGTTACTTAAATGGAAAAAAAGTTTTGAAATTTGTCGCATTTAAAATTTGAGTAAATTATTGAATTATGATTTTATTTTTTCCATTTTAGAATGCATACGAGCCTATTGTATTAATAGACCAGCGGTCTAGAGTGAACGGAGTCATAAGTACTCGAGTTTGCATATTTCTCCCTTTACTCTTATACAATTTTGCTCTGCCTTTTCCTCTTTAGTTCTGCCAAATGGCATAAATCACTTCGCTTGACCATAATCAAATACATAATTAATTGATTTAATCTTTGTAAAGTGACAAACATTCCAAACTACATATTCTGCCCACAAATTTACTTAAGAAGCTTAGAAAACTAGTTTTCACAATTTTATTCGAAATTTTTTGTCAACGCGCCATTGTTTAAATTGGCGCCAACTGTTCTGCAAACGATAGCAAATCAAAGTGCTTTTGATTTGCTTTCACGAAATCAAAATCGAAAGCAAATCACTTTCAGGAATACCACTATTTATTGTTATGGTTTCATTCTCATTTTTTTTTAACCCTATGTATCCTTTGTATCGATTTCGTAGACCCAAAGTCAATACAATCTATGGTACCAAATAAGAAAAAGTTGATGCTTGCGCCGTTTTGCTTATGGAAATCTCGAAATGGGTAATAAATTATTGTAAGATTGTTTAATTTTTGGGTCTCGGTGGACCTTTTTGCTTTCACGAAATCTGAATCGCTTTTCAACGAATCGTACAAGAAAACAATTGAAATGTCAGTTTCTTTTTGAACACACCTCGCATAATTATGCTGATTAACTAAACACAGCGATTCACCAATTCTTATATCAAATATTTGGTAACTTAGTGATAAAATAATTCTGTCACAGTTACTTGATCACAGAAACGCCAAAAAATGCTCATCTCTAAAAAAAAACAGTGTTGGAAAACAAGCAAGCTTTTATTTTACTGCACAATTCCAAAACGAGGAAACAATATAAAGCATGTCTGATTCTGATGACTATAACAACTCCGGCGAAGTTACCAGCCTGGACAGCCATAGTGGCAGCGATTTCGAAGGATCAAGTGCCAATGACAGCCCTGGGGACCTCTCCCTCCGGGAGCAATCCAGCTGGAGCAACGATGAAATTGATTCGACCGTCAGTAGCTTGCCTGATGACTATAACAACAACGGCGAAGTTACGAGCCTGGACAGCCATAGTGGCAGCGATTTCGAAGGATCAAGTGCCAGTGACAGCCCTTGGGACGTCTCCCTCCTGGAGCAATTCAGTTCGAGCAACGATGAAATTGATTCGACCGTCAGTAGCTTCCCGTCGTCCTTAAATATTGATGTATCCGTTGTTATGGGAGAAGCTGACTCAATACCATCAATGGCATCACCTGATACAATTCAGTCATTGTCAATGTCATCATTTGATTCAAACCCGTCGATAGTTTCAGGAACTGATATTTCTGCTGTTACCGGGGAAAATTGCTCCGACGTTGAAACCGATTCATCGAGCTGTTCTATTGGCTCCTCCCCTTGGTTTGATTCGGATACATCAAACAGCTTTAACTACGGCTTCTACAGTTCCTCTGGTTCAAACCAAGACAACTTGAGTACCATAGATGTCGTTGAATCTTTGCCTGAGCAACAAATCAATCATATCTCAAGCGCCACGAACGAACTCGGCGAACAATCTGCTACATCGCCGCCTGCTTGTACCTGTAAGCGTCAGAGGTCGCCTTCTCCCTCTGGTTCAGATCCTTCGACTTCCAAACGCCTTCGTGGTGAGGTGGAGAATTACCACAAGTGCCCCATATGTCTCGAGAGCGCGGTACACCGTGAACCAGTTTCAACAAAATGCGGCCACTTATTCTGTCGGATCTGCATTGAAAGAGCCTTACGTGGCATAGACAATTGCCCGATGTGCTATACCTATTTGAGCGAGTCTGACATTTTCCGTGTTTATCTTTAAGTCAAGTGGGTGCGTACACTCGCCCATATATTTTTAGTATTCCGGCAACTTCTGTGAAGACCAAATATGAATAATATTGTAAAAGTTTGTTTAATAATTAAATTCATTTCTGACTTCTTGAGCCTCTTCGAATAACTGACGTATTGGTAAAAGTAACGATTTCTTTACACATTTGGATCACGGATTTAATTTTTGTGCTCGACCTTTGACATGTAAACTAAAATATCTCTGATTTTGCAAAATATCCTGGTAGGGATATATGTAGAAATTCTACATTGTAGTCGAATACAGGCAAAACAAATTAAGCCCGATTTTTGTAGTGTTTACTCCGGTCCGGTAAAAATGTAATATATTTTTGTAAAAAAACAAATATTTGATATATTTGCTACAAATTTAAGCAAGACTTTTTTGAATTAATAAACATTTTTGGGGTCCAATACCCCTTCTCTTTCTCTCATCAATAACGTCAAATCATATCAGATATCTAACTAAGCTGGAATGAATAAACTTAAATCATTAATTTTAAAATTTGGCAGGAAATTCTTGATTATATAGCATTTTTAATCCCAAAATGTATTTCAGGAACGGTTGTGATATGTTTAGTACGATTTAGGATTGTATCAGTAACATTTAGAGCTTTAAGCCCGTCCTATGTGCTTAGCTTAAGATCAAAAAACTATTGCCAATACCCATTCCAACCTGCTGTGCTCTCAGATCACTACCGTTTTATGCTTTATTCAATCCCGATTTATTCTCAGTCGATCATGAGTTGATTTTAAATCTAGAAGATCTGCTCTCAGGTTTTTATTCGTTGTTAGTCGTGCAAGCTAAGAACAAATTGTATTGAAAGTAAGAGCTTATAATTACTTTAAGAACAGAAAGAAATGGCATTGCTCGCATTAAGGATCGGCTGGTAAACTGATAGTTGACAGGCAATGACTGCTGATGATAGTGCCGGGAGGTTTTTGAAACAGCTGTACAGTCGACCAGCACCCTTTGTGGTTCTGCGTGTTCCTTACTTGACCTCAAGCCGGCTAAATACTGCAGTTTTTCTTAGTATGTTTAAGTGATTGACTTATGAACGATTAATCTCTAATATATGAAAATGTCGTGTCACGGTGTTTGACAAGAAATTCCTCCGAAACGGCTCGACCTATTTTTATGTATTACTCTGTATTAGAGGTACACAGCTTATATTAAGTTTGTGCAAAAGTACGTAACAGGCAAAAGGGAGCATCTCCGAACCTATAAAGCAGGGATGCAAACCGATTGAAATAAGGACTGGTTCGGTTCAGTGGTTCGAACCACCGGTTCGGCTTATTACATGCTTTTTGAAGCCAACTGAACCGCGGTTTCGGTTCGGTTCAGTTGTTCAGTCTTGATTTATTATTAATTCGAAGAAGACCAGTTTCTGTTTTTGCAAATAACCCTGATCTTCCCTAAAATCTGCCCGAAAAGTAATTCGCAACGCACTTTATGTTCTTGGATGCCTGTAAAATCTCAACCCTTAAAGCCCATCCTTAAATTTAACGCCCAGATATTTTCATATTCATATTTAAAAAAAATTACAAAAACTTATTTCTAGGATCGACCTAGTTCCCGCCGAACATAAACCCTTAAGGATAAAGTCCCGAAATTGTTTACATCTGATTGAAAACTACTTCTTTCTAGACTTTTGATGGTAAGGCAGTCCAAAAGTTGTCAAAACGCATTTCTGTTCAAGGATCCATTTTTATTTTGCCCTAAGCCAATTCTTAAGTATAAGGTCCCAGTTTGCTCTAAAGTTTGAACGAAAAGATATTTTTCCGAAGTTTCGATGGAAAAGCAGTCCGATAACGTGTTAGAAACTCCATTATTTTCTTGGATCGCCCTTAATTTCACCCTATGTCAACTCTTAAAGCCTTTTGTTGAGTATAACGTCGCAATTTACCCTGAAATCTGCTCGTAGAGTCATTTCTTAGACTTTTGAAGTTGCCGCTAGTCCTAAACTTCTTTTTGTTTCAAGATTACCCTTCATTCCAACAAACCTTAACCCTTTCAGCCCATTCTGAAGTCTAACATTCAAAAATATCCTTAAATTTGTTCAGAAAGTAATTGTTTTGGACTTTTGAAGCTGCAAAATTTGAAAAACTATAAACCTGGGTGGGACATACTATTTGATGAAAAATAAAGTTGGATCGAACACATTATACACTACTACTTCTTTTCTTTTAGAGGTATTACACCCCGGGTTTTTGTTTGAATCAACTCTATTTGGTCTAGCTAATCATATAAATATTGAAAACTTTCTCAGAGAAAGCTATCTTATGCCGAAAAACTTTTTAAAATACTAAAGCTCACCTATAGTGTCTTTCGATACTGAATTCCTAGAGAATTAAAAAGTTTGAATAGTTGGCTGTGCCTTTCCATAATTATAGCACTTTAATAGCTGTAGTTGTGGCTAAAGTTGGATTATGGTGAATAAGCTCGACAAATAAATCCATTAGCAACTTCCAAGAAAGGAATGTTAACTTAAAACAGGCTTATTCAGAGGTCGGTGGACAATTGCATGTTTTAAAATGGTTAGGTGCTACATAAATCCGGCATCAATAAGGACTTATCGTAGCAATTCGATCAAAATTCCGTGAACTGAGTGAACTGAATCGAACCGTTTTCATTTGTGGTTTTCGGTTCGGTTCGGATTGGTTCAGAACCGGATTGCATCCCTGCTATAAAATATAAATATTCTTAATCAGCATCACCAGCCGAGTCGATTTAGCCATCAAATAAACTTGATCACACTGCAAGTATAAACAGTTTTTGTCCCACACATTGAACCTCTATTATATCTTGAAACGTTGTATACGGGCAAATAATACCTGTACCAGAGGTACAAGAGTATACAGTTGCAAAAGTTGTTCAGCCAGAAGGAAGCATTTCCGACCAAAGTATTTGATAGTACAGCGAGGTATATGTGTCGCGTCTTACAGGTGTAGAGATTGAGGTTTGACGTCTATGGGACAAAAACTTCTTTTAGTTTATTTTCAATTTTTGCCACGCCTCTTCCCGCCCATGCAATTTAGAAAAAACGTCATATTTCTGTCAGTTTTATAGATAGAAGGTTCGAACCTTCTGGACATCTTTTGAAATCAAGATTATTTATCGATCCGTCAAAGGGTTGGTAAAGATCGGATGAACGCTGTCGAGTTAGAGGGAAAACAAACACTTATGGGCAGCACCGGTGATGGGCAGCACTTCACAGTTACAGAGTATGTTCTAGTCGGGCTTGACCGAGTTTCTTTCTTGTTTTTTGTATTAACTTTTTTTTGTTTTGGGAGCTTCTTTGTTGAGGTGTATACTAAAGCTAAGTTCAAACTAATTTGTCAAAAATGACGAAAATTTGTCAAAATTAGTTTGACATATTTGTGAACGCCAAATTAGTTTGCAGCCAAATGCTTGTGTCAAACGGTTGGCCGACTTTGCCAAGTCAAGTTTTCGACAAATTTGCGTGCTGACTGAACACAATGTGAACACTCTCTCCCAAACTGTTATCGTATTTGCCGAGGCAAATGTAAGAACAAACTATGCCAAACTTGTGATGTTTGTCTGAGTAATATCAAGTGCAATGACGTTTGTAAATCTATTTTAATTTTTAATTTTGATAAGATTTGCATAATTGTGTAAAAATGAGTACATTAATATTGTTTAATTGTAAAATCTTCAAGGCTGCATTGTTAAACAACCCAAACGACTCAGACGACTTGCTGCAGGGTTAGAGTTTCGCATTGGCGTGGCCATTTTGGAAATGATTGGCTTAAGCTTAATGCTCTTACTTTTACAATTCGAATTGAAAATTACATTAAAAATTAAATTGTACCGTTTGTAATCATACAAAATCAAAACTACTTTATATTCTTTTGCTAGTATTGTAATTTCAAATTAGATTATCTCTCGTAAAAAGCTCCGCTCGTACCTGGTGTTTCACTACACCCACTCTTTTAAGAACGAATCGTATCGTTCCTTCCTTTGTTTTACCATTTACTTAAAGTTAACCATTTCAAAAACCATTAATGTCATTTTAGAATCATTATCTTGGTCCTTAGTCCTGCGCGCACTAACAAATGTTCACATTTGCATTACCAACCGATTGTAGCTGTTGCGGCTGTTGCTTCAACAGTTGCAGTTGACATTTAACATTGACATGAGCGAAAATAGGCGTCGAAAATGTACAATTAAATTTCTCACACAAAACAATTTCAATTCATTAGCATTAAAATGACTCCGCCCCCTCGACCCCCCTTCGGGGTAATGAAGCATATTGCTTGTTTCTTCCATCCTTTTGCTGTAGTATGTTTGGCTGCCCCGGGGACACTTTCAAGGAACGTGCAACGACAACAATTATATTGTCCAGCTGGCAGCTCAAGTGTTGTGCCAGACGAGACGCGGTTCTCTCTGTGTTCCTGTCCCAGGACCAGGAACACCCTCATAATACTGGCCTGGGGCATTTACATGCTTTTCACTTTTCTAGACAAACAGACGTTGGTCCCTTTTTCCTTCAATTCCATTTTCATTTCCTTTTTGTGTTTTTGCCAGCCAGACACGATGTTAAAGTCTACTCATTACCACTTTTTGCATTTGTTTTCTGATTATTTTATTCTATTTGCCATTCGTCGCTTTCTATTTGTGTTTGTTGCTGTTGTCTCTCTGGCTTTTGTTTGCTGATCAAATCAGAATACAATAGCTGCAGGTACACACACAACAGGAAATGGGTGCAAAAATTGCGACCTCTGGGGTTCAGCAATTAGTCAACACGGGAAACTTGGTGTTTGATTCAAATTTGATTGAAAACTTCTTGTAACCTGATCTAGAAAATGCAGAGAATTTGAAGATTCCGCTACATCAATTAAACAAATATTTAAAACTAAGACCCACCCTTTGATTCCTTTACATTTTATACTCAAATAAACTCAGTTCTTGACTTTGACACGTTCGCACAGAAAAAAGAACACATAAATGAAAATGCCACCGCGGGCGTGACTAAAAATCCTTCGCATGGAAAACACTTCATAAAAAAATCGTAAACTTTTATTACAACCAAGTTTCGCTGGTATTTTCCTCTTTTTAATTTTCATACTGATGTCATTGTCCTTTCTTTATTATTTCCCTTTTTCATTCCAGACCGAACTCTCACACAATCTGCAACAATTGTCGGAGAAGGCACGTTCCACAACCGAATTCATACAACGCCTCAAAGGCATGAGCGACAAAGTAACGGTAAGTGAAGCCTGCCTTGGCCTGCCACATGCTGGAATTTGTATTTTAATCATTGATGCAGGAATCCTGCTTGGAATTCGAGCGTCTGGTGCATGCCCAATGCGAGGCATTGATTCAGGCCATACACGATCGACGCGAATACCTGCTGGAGGCCATTCGCATGGACAAAGATACCAAAATTAGAATACTTAAGGTAAGTTTTCGAGCTAATTATCTGAAGTTTAAGCAACTCGGTAATGCTTCTAATTACAGGATCAACAGTCCAACTGCACGGGCAAATTGCAACAGACCACGGGACTCATTCAATTCTGCATTGAGGCTTTGAAAGAGACTGACAGTGCGGCCTTCTTGCAGGTAGATATTCTGCTTTCAATTTATGGTTTTGGGCCAGTTTAATAACTTTGGCTTATTTCAGGTCGGTTCTATGCTAATCAATCGTGTCACCAACACAGACATGACCTGGCATCAGGAGGTCACCAATGCGGCTCCACGTGTCTCACCCATTGTGGATTTGACTCTGGATGATGCCGCCCTCGTTAGGGCCATAGATAATTTAAATTTCATACAAATGAAAGGTAAGTTAGAGAATACTCTTAAAGCCAAAACCCAAGTAGCTAACCCTAAAAGAAATGATATAGCTAGAAAAGTAGAAAGTCCAGTAGTAAGTATGAGATTTGCTAAACAGTTTTCTAACAAGTTGTGAATCAATTTTTGTGAGTTCTTAAAGAAAATAATACTTAAGCTTGTTTGGCCACTACCAATAGATGAAGCCTCTTATGTTGCCAGTTTTCTCATACCGCAGAACATCAAGATCAACCATTCAAAGCGAATCAAAGCATTAACAACCCTCCTGACTTTCTCCCCGAATCATGAAAAACCAACACAAAATTCAAAATTTTTGTATGAGATGAGCTGATGCATCTTAGTATTCATGATCTTTGCTCATAAAAATCGAATGTTTGATCCAACTTTGGTCTAACTTTTCATAAATATTTGAAGGTTGGTTCAACAGAAGGCCAGTGAGTCCCGCCATTCCAACAATTTCTTTATAATCATCCTCAATTGTAAGGATACTGTCCGAGATTCTAACGGATCATTCCTATAGCAGCTTAAAAATAGCAGTGTTTAAATTGCTGAAGTCGAAGTCAAAAACTGTTTACATTTCACAGCTCCGTATGATGATTACTGAAAAAAGCGAGGCAGCAGCAGCAGTCATCGCTTTGCGATTGCCTTGCCTCTGCTTTCGATTAGGAGCGCAAGTGGGTGCTGCTGCCTTCGATCAAAAGCACAAGTCGGCGGCAGCGCGGTCGCGACAAAATTTTCAGTGAAAAATAATCATCCTTTTAAAATTTAAAAGTTTTCTATAGTAGACCAATATTTTGACCAATAGTTTGACCATTTTGATATTTATATGAGGTTTTCAACAAGCTGGGTTTGTCAACTTAAAAGCCTTGGATAGTAAAGATGTGACTTACAATTCTTCTTAATTTAAATACAAAAAAAAAATTAATGTTATTTACAAGTCTTAACAGTCAGTCTGGAATTTCTATGCAGGCAACGTTTATTAGATGCACTTTTCTACAAACAACGATCTAAAGGAAAGGAATGGATTCAAAGCTTTTATCTCAAAAAAAGACTTGAAGTTCAATCTGAAGCTTCCACGGAAAGATTACAGGCTGATGATAGGTATTAAGAGGGCAGCAATTCGATTGCTCACCTGCTCCGGGTTTCTGCAGATCTAAATCTGACTTATTCATCGCGTCGCGATTGAGATTGCTGTGCAGTTTCAGCGGATCTCTGTGATGCGATGTGTACACCAATTTTTTGGCGTCGATTGCTCGCCTGCTTCGGCGTTTCTGCAGTTCTCAAACTGGTCTGTTGCTCATCTATAGCGCCGCCCTTACGATTTCGAAAGCTCTCCCACACGCTCGACGGCTTACCTGTTGAATTGTCCTGAGCTCCGTTTGAGAAAAAGTTTCTTGACAAATTAGAATTTCGTTTTTCCTAGTGGTATTTCTTTTGTCAATACCAAGCCGTGGCCTAATTTCTCCCACATATTCTGCTCCTTTTATATCCCCTACACTGCCAGATTAGAGCCAATCTCAAAAGCCCGTTCCTTAGATGGTAGACAGGGACAGTAGGAAACTTGTTAATCCATTCATGCACGTCCCTGTCGGACTTTGCGGAATGTGGTTCCCAACACCCAGTCTATGAGACAAGCACTTCATCCACGACACCATAACAGCATCTGACTTTTGTCGTAAAAATGTTAGTCTTAATGGATATGGATGGTAATCAGATCGAAAATGAACAAACAAATCACCGCTGAACACTGAAATCGTGTAAGCTGAGCAGAATTAGCGCTGAGAGAGCGCCTGTCCTTGAAATACTTGTTTTATTTTTAGATTTTTTATTGTTTGAGCAGAGAGTGAGAGTGCGCCAATACGCCATGCACACGCACAGCAACTATTGTAGAATCGAAGCTCCACATATAAAATTGTTTATGATATACACTTGTATGGCCGTTATTCATCTTGGTGTTTTAGTAGCTTTGGTTTTACCATAGAGATTGCCAGGTTGCAAGTACGTGCCACACCTCCACTATCACAATGGCGACTTCGTCGGTGTAGCTCCTGGCGGCGCTAAGCGCAGTATACCGTCGTACATAATGTTCCAGAGCATAAGACCTAATACCGACTTTTGAGTAACACCTTTGGTGATGCTGTACTATCTAACGCAGGCTGGCCGGATTCATTTGTAGTTTTTGTTAAAATCGATGCAAAATATTTGGTTGCTTGAACTTGGTTGGGACTAGTTTATTCCAAAATAATTGCTCCAAGAGGAATTTGGTTATGAGATGCAAAAATAACCTTTGCCCTTTCCTTGACTTTGTATTATGAAGATAGAAAAAATGATATAAAAATATCTTTATCGCTTTCGCTTAAGATAATCTTTTCAACTAAACTTAACTTAGTATGTTAGGAGCTAGGAACTATGCTAGGAGCTAGGAAATATGCTTGGAGTGAGAAACTAGTAAACTGGAAACGAACAATGAGAACTGCGTTCTGTTCCTGCTCCTTTTCTTCTTTCTAGCGAAAGATTAAGTTAAATAAACTTTTGCTTTTCTTCACTTGACAGACTCAGAAGTAAATGATTTGTATGTTTTTATTTTACAAAAACCCCCATTCCATAGATATTAGACAGGGACAGTAGGAATCTTGTTAATACATTCATGTCCGTCAATAACTAGGTGAACAGGCGCTAAAATTTTAGTCAAGTGAAAATGTTGCCCAGAAAAATGTTGTCAGCTCAGTTCTAAAAATACTTTCACACTTAGTCCTACAATTAAATCGTTAATGATGGCTCCCCGAAATTGTAATTGCCTAACCAGACGTTGTCTCATAAATATTGTGACTAATTGCACACATTTGGTTAAAGGTGTGACTTTCACTCAAGCACTCTGTAAATATTTATCCACAACCCTTGAGGACCACCTAAAATGCCATTGAGATTGTGAGAAAACTCCCCTGAGGAAACTGTTTATAAAAATAGAGCAAGTGACAAATTTTCCTATGAAAGGCCACACACAAACAGACTCATGGACCCTACCTAAAAATAAAGTGAAAGTGTTGAAACCTAATCTTGCACCTTTGATGTCATTTCAAATGTAACCCTAAAATAAGATATAAAAAAACGATATTTTCTCTGTATGTCTAACATTTAATGTGCTTCGCATTCTCCTTTCATTTTAAATGTGCTGTTTGCGCTCATAAAAAACCAAACAAACAATTTTTAATATAAATTTAAAGCTGTCAAAGATGGAGATGAAAGATGTCCGGCAGGTAAATAAATGCAATTCTTGAAAAATTGTACAATTAAAATCTTTTATGTTGGCTTACTCATACATACACACACACATGCTTTCACACTCTCACTCACACATTGACACATTATTTCACATGGATCGGGTCGGCGGCCATTTTGTTTTCCTGGCTACGCATAATAATTTTTCATTTTCATTTGCCAGCCGCTGAAAATCAAATAACAAAAAATGAGACGAAAATTCCTGTCAAAATATTTTCACTTCCCCCCGCCGACTGTCAAATGGTCAGGCGTGACATAAAAAATGTTCTCGCTCTCTCTTGAGTTTTTAATAATATATTTTACCTACTTGTTGACCCTCTTCAAAGCTTTTGCTTTAGCTGATTGCCTGGCTCTTACTTTTAACATTTCTTTTTACCTTTTTTTTAGTGACATTTGACAGCTTTTTGTCGCCTTTTTAATTTGATGTCAACGGCAAAATATTTATATATATTTTTTGTGGCATAATTTTGGGCGCTTTGCGTTGGGACATAAATTTTTATTGTCAGGGCGTTGGTTTAATGGTGTTTTGAGTTTTTATGATCTTTCCCTTTGAGGCTCAATTAATAAGTAATGAAATGGTTACAGATTTGTTTGGGTTTTTTTGGTTTTTGCCTATCTTTCAGTTGATTACTAACCCATTAACCCCCCCCATACACACACAAACATTTCCTTAGTCTTTCTCTCTTTCCGACTAATTACCTTGGCCCTCCCCTGAATATTTATAATTAAACCACTCTCAATCGCACCTACAGCTCCCATGACGCCCACCATATTACCAACGGATTGTTCAGCGGAAAATAATTCAGTTACCGTTGCGTGGCAGCCACCGAATCATTCGTTTGTCGAGGGTTATGTCCTGGAATTGGACGATGGCAGCGGCGGAGAGTTTCGGGTGAGTGGAAATATATCAAAATATATCAAAACATTTCATTAATAACATAAAATAAACATTATCATTGCAGGAAGTCTACTGTGGCAAGGAAACCATTTGCACCGTGGATGGTCTACACTTCAATTCCATGTACAATGCTCGGGTGAAGGCCTTCAATAGCGCCGGCGAGGGTGAATACTCCGAGCTGATTGGACTGCAGACGGCCGAAGGTGAGTGCTACTAGCATTTTCAATTAAGCGTCTCCTCTCTTGCAGCTCGTGAGCTACTTTTCCAACTGTTTTATAATTTAATCCTTTTCGGTCATGCGCCGCACCCGAATCCCCTGTCCTCGTCCCCTGCTGCTGCTGTTGCTGCTCGTGCTTTGCATGTCAAACAGCCATTGACCCCTTTTGCTGCGCCTGCCGGGCACAAGAAATACAAAAAAAAAGAGTTGCTTTTGCAATCCAATTCTCACTTGATTGATGCCTGCGCCACCTGACAGAAACCCACCTACGCCTCCTTCTGACCACAGCTCTCGGCGTAAAGTTATTTAATTTATAAAATTGCCCCAGCATTTTCCTAGCATTTTATTGCCACATCCTTTATTAGTTGGTCGCCCGTCGTTAATTTGCAACTTTTAATTGATTATTTCTTGACGCGAGCGAATCGTCTTGAGGAGGTCCTGGAAGACACTTGGTGTTGGCGGGAGGGCAAATTGTTATTTTATAAAGTGTTTACATAGAATGCGTGCGCTTAAGTAATTAACAGGGCAAACCAGTTAACTGTTTATGGGGCGTAACGCTTTTCGTGGCCAAATGAATGGGGCTGCTCCCCCCCGCCAAAATTTGTTCAATTGAAGGATGACATTGAATTACAAATTTGAGAGATTAGGGGAGAGAGAAAGTCAGACAACTATAAAATGAAAAAACTGAGGTAGTTCTTATCATCTTCTCAGCTTTAACATGTACTAGAAGTAGAAACAAATTGTAAGGATGCGCAGGGTACATTAGATGAGCGATGGCCACTTAATGGTTCTTTGCTTTCTCCCTGAACGTTAGTTGGTTCAAGGTGTGAAAATGCTCTACTACTGTTTTAAATGACCAATACAATGCAAACTGAAACGGTTCGAACCCGGAACTTCGAGTTTTTCAATCTGTGAACCGAACCTTGAACCGAACTTAGTTTGCAGAAATAGTTAAAACTGAACCAGTTCCGAACCTTAAGTTTCTGTTAGGTTCAACAAAAGATTTAGACATTTTAGAATTTGACAAATTGTCTAATGAATTTGTAATATTTGGCCTTAAATAGCAGTCCATAGGGCCAAGGCCGAGCTTCTCTCAATCTCTTGGCTTGTATGCTAATAATTCGCACAAGAGAAAGGGACCTACAGTTAAACGCCGAATGCGAACGTCAAAGTATAAGAAGCTTTTTCATGGCTAGTTACTTCACTGCTGTCGCCAATATCTGGTGAAGGTGACCGTGTGTGTAAGTTTTTTTTTTTGATCTCCCAAGGCAGGATCGAACCCACAACTTTGTGTTCACAGGCACACCCACTACCCGCTGCACCACACACGGTCACTTTGTACTATCTGATCGATATGGCGCTACAGAGACTCAGAATCTGCAGAAAAGTATGATTAGAGCCTTCGATGCCTTGAACACGATCAGACATTGTAAAGTTTTTAACATATCACTGGCATTTCCGCCTTTATATTTATTATCTATGATCTAAGCCAGGGGCAGGCACATTGCTAGCTCGTGTGCATAGGAAAAATCTAAAAGCAGCGCTGCTCCGATACACACTGCAGCGCTATCGTAACCGAGCAATTGCGTTGTCGTGCATCTAAATTCCTACCTCTGATCTAAGCAGATAAGTTCAATTTTTGACTCATGTTAACGAGAAGTAAAGCGTTATTGATTTGCCTAGCGTGCTTCGATGTTTTTTTCCGTTATCGACATCGTTATCGTAACCGTTATCTCTACCGTTATCGTTATTGATTTCGATGTCGATACCGTTATTACTATCGTTATTGAGGTCTTTATCGTTATCGCTATCGTTATTGATTTTATCGATATCGTTATCGTTATTGTTATTGATACCGTTATCGCTATAGTTATCGCAATCGTTATCAATACCGTTATTTTTATCGATGCCGTTATCACTATCGTTATTGATTTCGTTATAGTTATCGCTACCGTTATCTTTACGTTAGCGTTAGCGTTAGCGTTATGCTGGGCTTATACAGCGTCACAGAGTGTCACATTTTAGTGTCACAATGTCAAATTCGTATGGAGCTGTGACATTGTGACACTGAAATGTGACACTTTGTGACGCTGTGTAAACCCAGCATTAGCGTTAGCGTTAGTGTTAGCGCTAGCGTTAGCCTTAGCGTTATCGTCATCGCTTTTCCGGCTTTTTCGGGTGGAATAGGCTGTGCGATGATTGCCAATCAGTGAAACACTGACTGGGTCAGTAAGGGCAAACTATTTTATATTTATAGAGACGAGAAAAAATTAATAATTCCACAGTTTTGTTTTGAGGATGAAGATTAATCAATAACTGTTCTGGATAAAGTTATATTTTCTGTTCGAATCTTAGGACTTACTTTAGGTGTTTAAAGAGAGACGATTACATTAAATTTGACAAACGAAGATGAAAAATGCGCAGATTTTTAGAAACCGAAGAGCCTTGTGAAGTCTTTTTTTAAAATTTTGTTGCTGGTGCATTACAAATGACCATTCTACTTTTCTGTTTTTAGGAAACGAAAACATATTAGAGTCTCTACCACCCATTGCATACTTTGGGGCACCAGCAATAAATAGGATATTTTTGGATTCTTAGACAAGTGCTTAAAGCGGTATATCTCCATTAAAAAAATCGCATAATTGTTTGGAATGGTTTATTTTAAAGCTAAGGAGTGGTACTTTCCGATGGTATCAAATAGAGTCCAAATAATAGAATGGATTCCCCGAAAAACGCTCCTAAAAAGGGTCAAAATAGGCACTTTTAGCAACTTTAAGCTCAAATTACTAAAAATCTCGACGTGATGGACAACTTCTGAAAAAGCAGTCTTGTTTAGCACATGAAAATCATCTTGAATCAATACCAAACCTTCAATATACAGGACCTTGTTGCCTAGTGTAATGCTTAGGAGCGTAGCCAGGGGGCCGCTTTTCCTCTCTATATTACTGATATATGAATTCTCAAGTTTTCATTTATGTCGCACAAATAGCGTTGGAAGAGAAAAAAACAGGGGAAGATTCCAAAAGGGCTCTGAAAGGTTCGGTTAAAGAAGGTCAATCATTTTTTGTATTACACCGCTGCCTGGCTCATTTAATTAAAAAAGTAGATTAAAGGCCAAATAAATAACAACAGCATAGATTTTATAGTCTCCTCGTGCTTTTTATATACTCTCTGATCCACCTTCGGTGCAGTTAATGAGCACTAAAAATTCTAAGGACTTGGCCACAACAATTTACTATATGAACTAATTAAGTTTGGAGTTTATAGTCAGCTTAACTCTATAATACCAACTATTCTATTTGCTAGACGATAAATTGTTTTGGTCTAATCGCAAAGTCATAAACCAACCCCCCTAACCCAAAGCAAAACCACAAAGTCCTTGGTGCTTTTGTGGCTATGTTTGGCCACACAATTGCCCTGGCAGTGGCTAATAAAACAAGAGGGAAAACAGCAGCAGCAGCAGCAGCGTCAGGAGTTGCAACGTCATCATCGTCAGCAGCAGCAGCAGCAGTGTCCCAGCTGACTAGCCACTTAATGCCGGCCACAACAATGAGGAAAAAAGAAGAAAATTTAATAAAGTACTCGACTCGCAAGTCGTTGCATACTTTGCGGGCCATAAGAGCATAAACTATGGCCAAGCCAAGTCTCTGGACTTCCACTGGCCACTTGAGCTTTGACAATAAAGAAAATTGTGTTTTTCTAGGCACTTTTCACTCATCTCTCTCTTTTGACGCTCCTCTTCTTTCTTTTGCAGTGGCCTGGTTCACGTTTGATCCGGTTTTGAGCGGCGGCGCCGGTTCGGGTCTGATTTTTAGTAAAAATAATGCCACCGTCAGCGTGGAGGGCTGGGAGCATCGTGTGGCCTTGGGCTCGGTGGGATTCTCGCGAGGCGTCCACTACTGGGAGTTCACCATTGACAACTACACGGCGGATACGGACCCGGCATTTGGAGTGGCACGCATTGATGTGGCCAGGAATAAAATGTTGGGTGAGTGCAAAATACAATTAAAATTCAGCAAAGAAAAGAAAAAAAAACGAAGAAAATAGTGGAAAACTTTGCCATTTTGTCGCCTTTTCTGCCGAATGAAGCCAATAAAATCGAGCACAACTTGGCCCCAAAACTTTTACCAAGTGCGTGAAGCGGAACTTTTTGCGGCTGAGGAGGGTAAACCTCCTCAATCGTTGAAAACAAAAACAAACACAAACAAAAGGCGCCTAAAAGTATGCTACGGTAAATTGATTGAAAATGTGCGTGAGTGAGCGAGGCGAAGTGAAGTTCTGCCACTGCAGACAAAAGTAATTAAAAGTGCGGCACTTAAACTTTTGCATTTGACACAAAAGTTTTCTTCCCCCACAGCCAATAGATTTTTAAAGCAGCTCACGCACCATTTAACACGTGACCCTCGCCTCTCGTGTCTCGAGCTGCCTCTCAAGTTTTCAAATTAAATTTTCATACAACCAACATATGCAAAACGTTGCAGCCAAACTTGGGCAAGCAGCAGGTGACGCACGCCCTCTAGCGACTGACATTGACACTAACAGTTGCAGCATGGAACGCGCTCGCACAGGTCGCACTTTACCCAAGTTTGTCTTTACGACCCTCAAGTTGTCATTTATAATTTTCACAAAACTATTGCAGACAGAGCAACAGCCAAGTGTGTCTGTGCCATGGATATGGTCTGGGGAGTTTGCTTGAGAGAAAGATATTAAATTGAAGTCTTATTGAGCAGGGAAATGGATGCATGTGAATGTAGTTCGATGTAAGAGATAGATAGTAGAAACATACATAGGATACAAATAGCATACAATCATACACACATACAAACTTAAAAACCTGGTACTTTGTGTTTCATAGATGCTACCTTAGATTCCAAATTTATATCTAAACAAGAATTCTTCTTAGTATAGAAAATACTAAAATTAATATATCAACTTGGTGTAAACCGTCTGTCGATCACTGCCTTCCAAATTCTTCGCTATTTGGTCTAATACACGTGATAGCAGATCGCTCTACTTCTTTTTTAAAAATACCCTTCGATTATTTGTTTCCGGGTCTTGATTGCTTGGCTTATAAATTTATAAAGGATCAACCAATTTAATACATTAAGTAACACATGAATTTCGTGCGGATGTAGTCTTGCCTTGCCAAAGTCTAAAACTCTGTGTTTCCTCAAAATTGGGTAGCTTCCCATAAAATGAACAATGTTTTCCTGCTCGTTCCAATTGCATAGGAAACACGCTGTATTGCTGGGACAAAACAACAATGCTCGATTGATTCCGCAAAGCTGAGCTTAGAACTGAATTTTAAAGACCAATCCAGTGATTGTTGTGCACAGATGTCAAGATCAGCCTTAAGTTCTGCCGTCAGTTCATCTTTCAGCCGCATTTGTGCGCGCGGCCTTAGTGTTTCGCAATACTTGACTGATAGAAGTTTACATTCCCTAATGAACTAACTGGGTCAACATGTTAGGCAGTCTACCTTCTGCATATAATTAAAGTGTATGTCTGCGGTAAAAATGTGAAGCGGAGACAGTCCTGTTTCCAGATGTAACATTCTGTTTGGTGTGTATCTGGGCAGTCGGAATAATTTTATTTAGAAAGTATCCCTGCAGGTTCTCAACCTAATTGTATTGCATAATTCCTCAGACTTGCGCACCGTAGCACACAATGGGCGTCACAGCTGCTTCGAAAAGTTTGTATTTGGTGCTCGTTGGAACGTCTTTTCTGCTCAGAAGAGATTTCAATATGCAATTTACTGCCACTTTTGCGTCTTTTAACATTATGGTAGATCCACACGCCCAGGTATTTAATGGTTTTTACCTCTTCAAGCTCGGCCTCTTCTAAAACCACTTTTCGTCTAAAGCAGGTCTCCTCCAGTATTCTTTTTTGAAACTTTGCGGTATTAATTTTAAGGCCCCAAGTTTGGGGCAGTTAGTTGCGCGACGCTAGCGAGGTGCGCCTCGGACTCTAATAAACGTTGAATCTACGCCGCGAAAGCCATAAACTTAGAATGCCGTTCGGTGAGATAACGCAGTTCTAAAAATTGGGGCTGCAGTTACTAAGGCCAGGGAATGACCAATAGATAACAAGTTCGGGGCCGATGGAGGTTGGGGTTATTAAGCTGAACACAAGTCAGTTTTCAGAATTTCTCTAGCACGTCAAGTTTCTGAGAAATCAATAGTTAAAGTTGTTAAAAGTGGATAAAATGGCACTTTTCAAAAATGAATTAAAAAGCAATCTTGAACCGAATGATGTGCTTGAATATTTAGATGCATAGAGGGAAGTATAATCTTTGGTCGGCAATAAACCACATTCCTGATTGTTGGTCCACGATCCATAAATGTATGTTCTCCGGATGCTCCGTGCTGGTACATTTTCATTTTAAAGTTGGCAGTCACGATTGCTTCCATTGCGAGAAATAAAGTTATTTGACCATCTTAGCTTGGGCAGAAGTTTTAGTTGCTAGGTACTGGCCGCATGACTTATAGAGAGGCTATGTGTTATCTCTAATGGAAAATGGTCCGTTGACATCTTGTAGCAGTTCCAGGCAAGAGGTCGTAGGCTCGACCCCGCCTCGGGACATATTAATAAACGGTGAAAATGAGAAACACAGAAGCCAAAAGATTGAGAAGGAGATAGCTCGGCTTGGCTCTTTGGGGCTATGTGTGGATCTGCCGGGCGTATGGTTCTCCCAAACAGACGGACGGTTAACGAAATTACCCAAGCCGATGGCTGCCTGAAATCGCCTGGCGGATGGCTGACATTTAATGTACAAAATGTGGTACCGCTTTGTGGATCGGGCAGGCCATTGGTTACCCTTAGATGAGCGCCGGATGGTTAGCAGAAATGTGCTGGCCGACGGCTGTCCCAAAATCGCCTGCCGTACGGCTGAAATTTCCAGCACAGTTTTTGGTAATGCTGAAACGATCTGCCGGTCCGATGGTTACCCTAAACCGACTGCCAGGTGGTTAATGGAAAAGGGCCTGACCGATGGCTGTCCTAAAACTGTCAGTCGGATGGCAGACACTTCATGTGCGAGCTTCTGTTAGTTCTGTGCTTGATCGGCCAGGCCGATGGTTAACTATATTTGTATGAGCTGGGGGGGTACTGTGCCGATCCGGTCACGGCTTGCTTTCGGCAGCACCTGGAACAAAAAAATCTACTGGGTAGTTACATAATTGCAGATCCAAAATTCTCTCATTGTCTATGATCGTAAAGTTATCTTTGGCTTGAATATTAGACTAACAAACATACAATCTTACATACATACACCCTTACAAACAAACAAAGTGTCGGGTCACGCAGCCATTTCTTTCATTTCTATTAGTCTCGCGGTGCAATTTATCGTAGATAAATCATTGTTTTATTATTTCATTTTTTTTTTTGCTTCTTGCCTACCATGTCGCTTAGACACAAAGTTGTAGGCGGCTGCGTCTGTGACATTCGGTCGTTTAGTTAACCAGCAGATATTATCGGTCTCGACTCCACACGCAAACACCCTTTTTTCATTTCGTTTCGCCGCGGACTTTTTCCAAAATCTCGCTGATTTCGCAATAAATAAACCACACAAAATTGAGTGAAACTTGTACTTTTTTATTTGGCTACTCTTTCCAAACTGAACGAACAAAAGGCTTCTTATTCAAACCTAGTGAGACATGTTCAATGGACATTGTTCATGAATCTGAACCCATTACATGTAAACATAACCCCAGATTTCATGGCCACTTTATTGGTAAAACTCGCATAAATTTAGCTAGCAAAACTTTTACATAATTCTTGTATAACTTTTGAAAGACATTTATTTCATTACAATTTCCCCACCTCTTTTTCTCTTAAATTTTCAGGCAAAGATGAGAAATCATTTGCCATGTACATCGATCGTCAGCGTTCCTGGTTCCAGCACAATTCCATACACGAACGTCGGGTTGAGGGTGGCATCACTACGGGCAGCACCATTGGAGTTCTTTTGGATCTGGAACGGCATACGCTTAGTTTTCTCGTTAATGAAATGCCCCAAGGCTCTGTAGCATTCCGAGATCTCTATGGGGTATTCTATCCGGCTGTAAGCATTAATCGGGGCGTAACACTCACCATGCACACAGCTTTGGATGCACCCAAAATGGATTATTTCTAAGCAGGCAAAATCAAAGAAGTAGCGAATTGTGTATATATATACTTACCCCTTATCGGTGTCTATAAGAAATTTATATCTAACTTAACCCAAAAAAAAAAAAAAAAAAAATGCAGCATTACTTACTCCTTCAGCTTCTATCGGTAGTTTCTATTGGGCAAAGTTTAGCAACATATCTTCAACTTATTCGTAGTTCGTAGGCAACGTTTATAAAACGAAAATAATTGCAAAACATATGTAAAATATGAAGCCAAAAAGCAAGCACCATGCACACACATTCACACACACACACACACACTTTATGAACACCAAAAAAATCAAATCAAATTTAAATGCTTGAAAATCCAATTAGCTTTTAGTGTAGTTAAAAGAAAGTGTAAGTTTTTAGTTTCAAGACTGAACAAGCAAAATAATACAAACCTAAATTTCCCCTTACTCTCAATGTTAGATGTCAAAGTTCTTTGCTTATTAAACCCATTGAAATACTTATCTAAATATCTAAACATTTAACAATCGCATTAAGTTCCGTGTAAATATTGATAACTTCTTTGTAATGGGCTAATTAAAGTGTATGTATGTATTTTTTTTATAAGTGTACAATTCAAACTACCCATTTATTTATATATTTCCATTTAAGTCCACAGCATTAACAAAAAACCACACAAAAAACCATAACAATTAAAGTTAATTACCAATACTACATACAGACAAACAAACATTCTACATATGCATGTTTAAATATTTATAATTGTAATAATAATAATAATAAACAGACAAAAGCAAACAAAACGCAAAGCAAACAAAAATGAAAGAACAATTTGAACTGCACACACGTAAATGAGTTTATTTAAAAAAAAATTAAGTAATAAAAACCAACAATAAATATTGAAAAATGCATATTAAAAATCCATTGAATTTGTTTTCATATTTTGGGGGTATTTTCTAGGCATCAATCGATGAGATATTTGGCAGATTTGTTAGTTTTATTGAAAAGTTTTAGCTCAAATTCTAGAGGAGAGCCAAATGGTGTTTCCTCTCGTCAAAGAGAAAATTTGGCAGTTTTTAGAGAGGAGAATTTTGTGATGCATACAAATAAATTACATAAGGCTGACCTGGCCAGCCATAGCCTCTGGGCCCGAAGTCACTCGCCGATTCACACCGAATGCTTGCCGAAGTCAATCATCACTGAGTGTCAGAGAAAGACAGACACGTTTTTCTGTCCTCTCTATTTGGCCAGGCCTGACATAAGGTATCGCATGTTATCATCTCTTCTTCTAGTTCCAATCACGATTGGCACATAGGGCATCAACAATTCTTTCTTTTTCCAAGCTTTTCCAAACTTCAAAGTATTTGTGGCTGAAAGTTTGTACTGGGTGTTTCGGTCTAACGCTCAAATTGAGGATTCAAAAAAAAAAGGGGATCAATTGCGGAAAATTTCCAAAGTCTGAATCGCTTCCAAATCATCGTGCAGTACTGCTAATCCTGGCGCCAAAAACGCCGCCCGAACACCCTAAAGCGCTGGCTTGCCAATTACCCCACGGGCATGGGAAGTCGAAATAAAAGAAGTTAAAGCAGGGAGTACCGCAAGGAGGGGTACTCTCACCTCTCCTCTTTAACTTCTAGTTACATCTCTACAATTCGGCCCCCGCCATCACAGCTGAAGCTTGAAAGCTATGCGGATGATTGTTCCATCTTAGGATCAGACAGGGACCATCACAAGCTAGTTGCGAGTCTCAACTCCTACCTCCCGACCGTCATCATCTTCTTTGCGATCCGAAACCTAGCATATCTCCCGAAACGTGGACTAAGATAGTCAACACACAGCTCGACGTCATCGTGGATGGAAAAACAATTCCCACAAATAAGAACACAAAAATATTGGGGGCGACATTCGACAACCTCTTTTCTTTGCGAAGCACACCGAGAACACCGCTCGCAAGATGAGAGAGAGTAACAGAGCACTGAAGGCTATCTCAGGGAGTTCCTGGGGTAAGGATAAGGAGACGCTTCTTGTCACCCACAAAACAATAGGCCGAACCCTCACTGACCACACTGCTAAAACCTCGGTTACAAGCAGTCAGTGACACCCAATGGGGAATACTACAGCAAGTGCAAAATGCTGCTCTAAGGACGGTCACAGGATGTCACTCCATGACCCACGAAGATCACATTCACGAGGAAACCCAAATACTCGGAGTTGGAGCTCACTGCACCATGCTGGACCAGCAATTCCTCACCGGCACACCACACCTCGCTCAAGGTCCCTCTTCTTAGACGTACAAGCAGTCAAGACGTCAGAATCTTCCTGCTTGAAGTGACTCAGCTGACTCAAAACGCTGAAAACCTGTCAGCCCAAGAAGCAAAAAGCTTGAAAGAGGAAATCCACAGGCTCACAGTTGAACGTGCGATTCACGGTCTAAAAAGCAACTTAGTGCTTGGAGGTCAGCGTGGCAGAGGAATCACTTCCTAGAACCTTAAGAATCACCCTTGCCCCACAAAGATCAGTCTATTCCTGCTTCATAAACAGCTAAATATTTAGCTAGGATAAAACCGGAAGTTGCAGACGAATGCCCGAGGTGTAAAAGAAGCCCGTACGAAACTCGCCATCTCTTCAACTGCCCAAACGCCCAAACATCATTAATTCCCAGCAAAGAGGATTAAATACCAATTAAATACAGTATTGTATAGGCAACCAGCTCCCTTTTTGGTGTATCAATGCATAAGTAGTTTACAATTGTGAACAAACGCAACTTTTTGAGACCTCATGCCAGCTAAAGTCGCTAATTAGTTAGGAAAAAATGTTTTCTTATTTCTAAGAAGAAATGCTTGCTTATCCATTCAGAAGAGACTTTGTATGAACCCCAGAATGAAATGCTTTCTTATCGCTCAAATGAGACGTATTCCTATCTCCTAGAAGAAAGGCTTTCTTATCGCCCAGAAGTGTCGCAGAGTGGCACACTTCTTTCCAAATGGAGATGATAATGTAATAGCAATACGATATCGCTAGGATGAAGCGATACCTATGATCTAGAATGGCATTATTTTTTACCCAATAGCTTTTTGTTTTGATTACAGATCGGCTTATGAAAGACTGCGTTGGAAGCGATGAGGTTAATTTTTCTTTAAAGACGAAGCGCGAATTCTGCATGCTTACGACATAGGCAACTATTGGTTTTAGCAGGATGGCACCTCAGCGCACAGAGCCCGAGAATTGATTTCTTTATGGACGATATTGTTTCTAAACTGTCTAATATTATAAATACGGATTTGCATCTCTACGCATTCTGTCATCGATAGCATGATATATCGATAAGTTCCCAAACGTGTATCTACTGCAGTCAATTAAGCTTTGCGTTCGTTTTCGTAGCAGAGAAAGAAGAAGTAAATGTCACAACGCTTCGTGAGAGAGCAAGCCTCCGAGCGGGGTATTTATAGCAGGGTTCCCTAAGAGAGAGGCTCTTTGTCTCTCTCTAGCACTCACTGATGCACTTCTTCGGCAAGCATTCGGTGTCATTTTTCGAGTGTGTTCGGTTTCCCGGAGACTGGCTGAGGAACACTGAATTATAGAACACACGTATTCTGTCTCTCCCGGCAGAATTATGAGTTCCAATCAAATGGGAAAGGCTTTTGGCACCACTGGTCTACTACGTTGAGCGTTCACTTCCACGTTCCCATTAGATGATCTGTTCTATTTGTTTACTTTTTCGCAGCAATAATTATAGGAAACATTATTTTACTAATAGCAATAGAAGAGCACCAACATTTATTTAAAAATTTTTTTGTATCTCCTGAACCTCTGAGCGGCGATCAGCGTTCCAATTGAGAAGTCGCACCCTCGTAACATTTGGGCTTTTGTAATAAAAAAGTAAGCTAGTAGTCTGGTTTTTTATTTCTTTATTGCAGCATCTTGGCTATAACCCCACTCAGGGCATCGATTATCTTTGGTCAGTCTCTCGCTGGGTAGACGTAAAATCTGATCCATGAGTTTCTGCACAATCTTGGACTCCATGCATCGTGAAAACAGAAAGGGATCGCCACTGCTTAACTAGGTTATCATGTCCTGCTGATCACACTGAAAGACTTTGGGTGCCGACTCCATTTAACGAACGAACATGATTCCTGCTGAAACAGTTCTTAAGCTTCATAATGGTCTCGGGCACCGCCTGTATCAGGCAAAAGCAACTAGTAGAGCAGTAGGTGATTCTTAACACGATCACCTCAAATGATAAAGAAATGTTGCGTGTCCGAGACGCTGCTATTGGTGCCGCTCAAGGTCTGCAGCAGCAGCTTAAAGTGTTTTTTCATTAGATGTTTCGAGGCGGGATCGAACCCACGACCTCTTGCCCAGAAGGCACACCCTGAGCCCGGCCACCGGCTCCAAAAGTATGCTCTATGTTTATTCAGCCAAGTATTAAGTCTAAATAAACTTTGTGCACAATATCACAACCACCGACATCCACTTCACTTTCTCTAATGTTTGTTTCACATATTTGTCGCCTTAGTTAGGCAACTTCACACACCCGAAAGTTCATTGTGCCAATTCCTTTTGTATGCCTTCCTCCCTGTGTATTTATTGTGTGTTGTGTCAGCGAATATTTCGAGCGAGAAATGTGTCGCCAACAATGCGCATTTTGTTATGTTGTCTACCTCCTCCCATCCTACCGCCTCCTCCAAACACTTTTATAAATTGCATACTTAACTTTTTGCGTGAGGTTTCATTTGCTTAGAAAGCCGACCGCATGTGTCAACTGCCAGAACTGTACGTAGTCGTACGCCCATTGTTTGATCCTTGGGCTCTAAGCGAAAAATTTTAATGAGGACCAACGTATAGAAAAATGAAAACCGCCAAGGAAACTTTTGTTATTTTGGCTGGCCATTGTTTTTGCTATTTTTAGTTTACGGCAAACGCATCAAAGTGCAATTTTTATATCCGGGTTTTAGAGATGCCAGCGACGCCATCATCAACAGCCGCAGCAGCAGAGAGTCCCCACTTCCTGCGTTCCCCCCCCGTTGTAGACAGGAGACAGGAGCTGCTGCTGCTCTCATAAATCATAGAAAAAACTTTCACCGCACGTCGCTAGCTCAAAACGGCCGTCGCTCTGCTAAGTGTTGAGTAAATGTTTTCGCGCCTCGTTGCGCTCACAAATTCCCAAAACGTTTTCAGTTTTAGTTGTTCTTGTTGTTGTTGCGGCGGATGTGGCACGTGATTGTTATATACTCATAAATATTAATAGAAAGAGACGCTTAAAAATAAGCTTTAAAGCCTGAATGAAATTCACTTGCTTAAAATATTTTCTTAAAATTTTTAGTTTTAATTTTTAACCTTTAATTTATTCCTCTTTCCTTTTTGGCAAAACTATCGTTCCAAGAATTACTAACCGATAACCATCAATTCAAATTAGTGTCCAAAAGAAATCAAAAAAACAAAAAAGCCGAGCCATGAAACCTAGAGAAACTAAAATACCAAAAAATAAAACCATAAAAAAAAAAAAATTATGGCGAAATATTATTAATAATCTTTTAAAATTTTTACTTTAGACAAAAGAATAAAATTATTTTATGGATTCGGATATGTATCCTTGTGGTTGTTACATACTTCTGAACTAAACATACAAACAACCATTAAAATTTTAATTTTAATTAAAATAATTAAAATTTACCAAAACACCATTTAAACAAAAATTTCGGCAAAAAAAAAATTATTTTTTAATTAATGAATTTTTAATTAAATCAAGTGTTTTCGTTCCTGTTTAATTTTCTGAGTGCAGAGTTACAGGGATTACCGATTCAAAACCGAATTAATAATTATAATTAGTTTTTATTGGTATCTATTATGGCTGCTGAAACTGCTAAAAAAGCGCTGCTACTGCGCTGCTGAAGCGAACATTGTTTTCCTTATAGCTTGTCTATTGTTTATCAGATCCGTATCAGATTTTGTGTGGTACAGACTCAATTACTGCCGAGCTTGATGGACTTTCGTACTAGTTTATTTTCAAAATTTATTTATATATTTGAAGTCGTTTTGCGCGGGCTTTTAATTTATTTTAGACCCATGGATTCTTCATTAAAGTTACTTAGAATTGTCCGTAGTTTCTAATTTTGAAATACGCTTTGTTGGTTTTATTCCTCCCATACAAATCGACCGCCCCAAATATATATACTTTATCGGTTCGGACATGCTTCCTTCAGGCTGTTTCTTAATTTTGCACAAACTTAATACACTCTGTGTACCTTTGAAACAAAGTACATTTTGACAGCTGCTTGGTTAGGGTTTAAAGGGGTTTCAACAAGATGGTGCCACATACTGCATAAGACATTTCCTAGTCACTTAATCTCTCCTCCCCGGGTGTGGCTCAGCGGCTAGAGTGCGCGACCGCTGTACAAGAGGCGTGGGTTCGATCCCGCCAAGGAACATCTAATGAAAAGTTTTTTCTTTGAATAAACTTACACACCCGGTTAGCCTCACTGCTTTTGGCGCCAGCTTTGTAGTAATAAGCCATGCAAAAGCTTCTCAAACTGCCGTTCGGATTCGGCGAAATCGTTTGGTCGAAATCGGACATCTATATAGTATAGCTCCCATAGAAAAATAAGGTCCGAGAAGTAGTCTTAGTTAGAAAGACTTTTTTGTTTTCAATGGAAGTTGCAAGGGTATACAAATGACTTTCCCCTATTTTTAAATGTATTCTAGCAATTTTTCAAGCAGCTTCTAAGACTTATGAAGAGATCATTAAATTCTGTCAACTAATGGTTTCATGTACATTATAGATATCTCTTTGACGGCAAGGATATATGCAAATGACATCGTCAATAAAGTCATCGATCAATTAGTCCATTGCTGAATCAACTTGCTCTGGTGGTTCAGACAAAACGTCTATAGTTGATTGTGCACAGATTCGTGCACAAGGTGGCTGCTCACAATACTAGGCACTTCTACCCAAGTGCCTGACCAAAGTAAATACCCTAAATGCTTTCTTGTCTATGGGAAATGTTGACCAAAAAGTGCTGCTAAATATATGGAAATGGGAAAAATGAAAATCGCAGCTAAATTTTTTTTTTGTAGACCTTAGAAGTTGGTCACATTTCAAAAGTTAATCAAAATCGTACGAGCAAATCAATAGGCAGGGTTAAGTTCTTTATGCAAGCCTTTGCTAAAGCTTTTCAGTCTATCACTTAATTCTTCAGTCTTTTCAACTCTTTGGAATGTTTTTACAAACTTTTTGGCAGCCCGAATTGGATGACAATAATAATATAAATTAACATTTGAGTCAACTTTTTGGCAGTCACATATCTCTACATATCAAGTTTTTTGAAGGAGGCCGTAAAATCATTAGGCACTATCAAGCATGTTCCCTGTCTGGCGCATACAATTCATTTGCTAGTGGATAAAGAACTTAGGAGCATCACTTCACTTACTAGGTAAGATAAAGCAAATTTTCAGGTACTTTAAACATAGCGATTAAAGAAATACAGCGAGTACCATAAATAATACAGGGTGGCTGATGTCAAATAACTTTTTTTTCAGTGTATGGGATTCATTTTTCTCTTATTCATGTTAAAGCTCATTCAATTTTATTAAATATAGCTTAATTAGATTTAATAATAATTGAATTTAAATGCCCCCTGCTCGTTGATGCGAGTGCGGCATCTTATCAAAAAGTTGTTGATTACTGCTTGGAGAGTTGAAACAGGAATAGCCGCAATGCTGGTCGAATGGATTGCTTTAGAATTCATTCAAATTTGTCGGTTTTGTTTTGTAGTCTTTCTGTTTTGCAATAACATTTTACAATAACAACAGTAGCATTAATTAACATGCTGTGCTATGTGAGGAGTTGCACCATCTTGTGAAACCACACAGACTTGAATGTACTTAAAAAAAAGATTAAATAGGTTAAAGTCCTTTGAAAGAAATTTCAGAAATTTAAATGTGTCACTTAGTTACCCAGTGTAATCGATAACTTAATTTGTAATTATAGTAGTTATTAAAATTTGATTTAAAATTGCTTATAATAAAACTCACAGTTGTTCTACGTGTTGGCCCATACGTTTGGAAATATTTCACTAATGTAATTGTTTAGTAGGTGATGGCTTTGTCGATTAGCAAAACATCACATTTCGTAGCTAATTACCCGACTCTTTAGTGACGAGAGAGCCGCAGTATTCATATATACAGGTGATCACGAAAGCAGTTACTGATTTTCAGCGAAACAATGCGACGTGCTAGTTGGATTTTGGCCCTACTGTGGCTGGTGCTACACTTGCAATGGAGTTGCGCTGATTTCAAGATGAATAACTTTCCCGAAAGTGTTTTAGAAGATATGAAATTGGATACGGTAAATGTGGAAACCCAAATTAAGTTCTGTACAGTTCCAAATGTTTGAATATCCGGTAGCTGGGACTATTGAAAAAGTATAATCATCCAGCAGAGGCCCATCAATTCACCACGGAGGATAAATATATACTCACCGTGCATCGTATACCCAGGCCAGGGGCTAAGCCCGTATTGTTGGTGCATGGCCTGGAAGATAGCTCTGCCACTTGGATACTAATGGGACCGCATAGTGGTCTGGGCTATTATCTCTATGAGCAGGGCTACGATGTGTGGATGGGTAATGTGAGAGGTAAGCGGTAGCTGCAATATGAGAAACTACTTTCACTTGAATTATATCCATTTGGCAGGTAATCGCTACTCCCGCAGTCATCAGACACTTAATCCCAGTAAAGATAGATCCTATTGGTTGTTCTCGTGGCATGAGATTGGCATGTACGATCTTCCTGCCATGATTGATGGTGTACTGGCCAAGACAGGATATCAGAAACTGAGTTACTTTGGTCACTCACAGGGCACCACTTCGTTTTTTGTGATGGCCTCCATGCGGCCCGAATACAATGACAAGATACACCTAATGAGTGCCTTGGCCCCGGTGGCTTTTATGAAGCACATGAAGTCCCCGGTAGTGTGGGCAGTTCATTCCGGTATGACTGTGACTGTTGGACCGGCCAATGAACTATTTCCCCACTCCGATATGGTAGAAAAGATATGTCTACAATCCGCCAGCACAGTGATGACTTGCTTGCATTATTATTTTAAAATAGTAGGCGAAAACCGCAGAGAGTTCAATTTGGTAAGATAATCCATATGAACCATTTCCTCCCCATAAACCGCCTTCCATTCTTAGACCATGTTTCCCGCTGTACTGGGTCATTTACCCGCTGGTTGTAGTGCCAAGCAGCCACTGCACTATCTGCAACTTCAAAGGAGCGATCGGTTTTGCCAATACGATTATCTTGCCTTATTAAATCGGCGCAAGTATGGACAATTCACACCTCCCGACTATCCCTTGGAGAATGTCAGGGCTCCCGTGGCCTTGTATTATGGGCAAAATGATTATCTCGCTGATGTGGTAGATGTGAAGAGATTGATTAAGCTGCTGCCCAATGTGGTATTGGATCATATGTACCCGGATGAGAAATGGAATCACATGGACATGATTTGGGCTGTAAGTTCTAGAAAAACGGCTCAGCCCCAAATGCTGCAAGTGATGCAAAAGTGGGAGAATGGTGAACCCAGTAAAGAAATGGCTGGTGAAAATACATCAGCAGGAACCTAAAGTTGAGAACAGATAAGGAACATTTCATCCTATTCCCCCTGGAACTATATCTAGCTCTGACTCCTGTTCTTTTATAATACATGCAGTTCTTCCAAATGTGGCAATAGTTAAATAAATAATCAGAATACAAAATAGTTTGTTATTGAATGTGACTTTAATGGGTGATTTTTAAGCAGCTTTCGGATTTGATTAAAAATAAAAAATCTTAAAATTCAGAAAAATTTATGAAATCTTCATTTTTGTCTATAGAACGATCTTTATAATTTAATGTTTACAGATTATTTCATGAATATTCACGCACAAAAAACAACCCCAAAAAAAAAAGTCTAAAGGCGTCATATTGCACTATCTAGGCGGCCAATTGACCGGCCACAAACGTTAAATAATCAGTTCACCGAGCTCGCCTTTCGATTGGTCCATTGTTTCGCGTGCTGTGTGGCATGTGGCACCGTCTTGTTGAAACCACATGCCAGTCAAGCCCAGCTCTTCCATTTTGGGCAAAAAAAGTTTGTAATCATCGCACGGTACTCAATTTACAGTAACGTTCCTGCCTTCGTCATTTTTAGAAAATTATGGCGCATAATCCACACAATACAGTGCATCTTCGGTATGCATTGACAGCTCTTGCAAAGCTTTTGGGTGCTCTTTACACTGCAGACGGCAATTCGTCGCTGAACACAATTTTCCGATAAAAAAAGTGGATTTTCAACCAATTTTGCCAGCGCCCATTCACCAAAAGTTTACCGTTGTGCTTGGTCGAGTGGCTTCATTTTTTGCACCAGCTGTATTTTAAAAGGTGTTATACCCAAATCCTTCCGCATAATTTTCCACGAGGTAGAGTAACTGAGGACCAATTGGCGCGAACGACGCCGAATAGTTAATTCACGGTCAATAACAACACTGGCGGGACTATTATCCTCTGTCCGCACTCTACGTATGCGTGTTGGTGGTTTAATGTCCAATAATGTAAATTTGGCGCAAAGCTAAGTCAACCGAACCTGAATTTTGATAGTAAAATTCAATAGTCTGCAAGTGTTATTGTTTGAATATCA
Organism: Lordiphosa collinella; assembly: GCA_018904265.1. NCBI lineage: Eukaryota > Metazoa > Arthropoda > Insecta > Diptera > Drosophilidae > Lordiphosa > Lordiphosa collinella. Next base: position 724,691 of record JAEIFV010000058.1, on the reverse strand, counting down.
ATTTATGGTTTAAATATTGACCAAACTGAACATGTTTGACAGTAACATGTGATACGAAAACATCTGAACTGCCAAAAACAGTGCTGCCAAAAAAAAATTGCTAAAAAATCACCCTTTACTTCCCACTGATAAGGATTTTTAAGTGTTAGCTCCGTCTCGAACTCCTGTGCCAAACTTATCCACTGGCAAGAATATTGTGATTCGGTCACGAGCAGGTTCTTTGAAACAATTTTCGGATATCTATGTTCAGTAGAGGGCACTTTTTTTGTATGGAACATTTAAGGTCATGCTGGTGGCCCTTGATTCGCTGGTTTTTGGTATATATTTGACGAGAAAAAATAAAAAGCTTTAAAGTTTTTGATATTACTCATACCCAGTGTTGCCTTTTAACTTTTTTTATTCTAGTAGTTGGAGTTGGTTTACTATCAAAAGCATACTCTGACTTTAGCTAGGTATGGAGAACTAAAAAGTCATTTATTGCGAAAGTGGATCGTAAGAACAAAATAGTGTGCTGAGATAGACAAGAATGCCAAAGGTGCGCCAAAAAAGGCGAAACATGGTATTATGTAAAGGTACGTTCACACTTTCACCGGCTGTTTTTTGTATACAAAAAATTACCAAAAAAAAAAACCCATTCTTTATTGTTGGAGATGATGCATTTCCGCTGCACAAGCCCATCATGAACCCGTATGGGGCACGAAACCTGAGAAGAGCGAGGCTTCAACTACCGACTCAGCAGAGCTCGCCGATTTATTGAGAATACATTCATAGCGCCAGGTGGATGGCAGTACAAAAAATTGTAACAGCATGTTGTTTGCTGCTCAATTATTTGATGCGTACGAATCCAACTGAGTATACAACTGCTTAAGATTTCGAAAAACACATCAAAGCAACGCTTTTACCCCTCTTCAAGGTTTCCTTGGTCCTTTGTAAAACTACCCGAAATATGTTCGGAACTCGGTTAAGGAGTATGTGAACTCTCCAGATGGATTTGTACCATGGCAATACGAATGTCATTTAGTGACGTTAGAGTTACTAGTTCCCGACATATACAAACCCCCCATATGTAAGTCTCCTGCCATGATAAGAGACTGGATTCGCGATCGATGGTAAGCAAAAGCGGCTAGGACCTATTGGGCGCAAGAGTCTCAGAAAATGGAAAAAAGGGTAGCACAGTAAATATTACACAAAAATGTATTATATAACTTTAAGAGCACTCGTGTTTAAAAATATATTTCTAATAATATAATTAATTCTGGCTTATAGTTCAACTACGTGCTGTTCAACTTAAAATTCTAAATTAGGTAAAGTACATTTGTTTTTGATTACTTCTATTGCCCTGTATATAAATTCAACTATTTCAACACGAGCTCACACTAAAAATATCAACATTTTTCATCTTTGACTACCAATTGTTGAAATTAATAAAAAAAAAATAAGTAAATATTTGGCTTGACAAAGCCCAAAGGCCCAATGTCGAGCTTCTCTCAATCCCTTGGCTTGTGTGCTTTTAATTTTTGCACATGAGCCCTCAACCGAGGCACCCCAACAAGAGGCAACATCATCACGGCTTGAACGAACTTGCTTACCGACCCCCACTCAAAGCAACCTGCAACCTCAATTGGAAGAAATCATATATAACTCGGTCCGGGTGGCCTAGAATTTTGCATGTAAAAATATATATTCAAGGGGGAGGTTTATACTTGCTGTAAGGGTATACAAACTTCGGCCGAGCCGAACTTAGTTTTCTACTATTTGTTTGTATGATTATTCATTGCTATCAAAAATAATAATAAACAGTTCTGCCTTGCATCTTGAATTGCAAGCTCAATGAGTTTATACGCGGTTAATCGGCATCATTAGGGCTTTGGGTTGACTGCTCTAAGTGGAATTTAAAGATTACAAAAACAAAAGCAAAATATATTTGGGGTTTAACGACCTGGATTGATTTTAGTCAGTGCTTGTTTAGCCGGCTAAAGGTCGGGACGTGAATATATTTCAATAATCCTCAGAAATCAACAACAAAATTATGAACAGATGGACACAAGCAGATTAAGGTATCCCAGACATGTTTCGTCTAGAACTATCTAGACTCGTCAGTCAGTTTTAAACCGCTTTCCACATTAACAGCTATTAACAATGTATGTAAACCACTTGCGAACTTGGAACTTATGAAACCATAAACAATTTTATTAGAATTTACGGAATAAACTATATTCGTATTCTATATAACATCCAGCTCCATGAACCTTCATTTCTAAACTATTTCCATTTCAATTTTGCTGTCAAACTCGTGTCTTCTATTAAGCGCCTATTCAAACTCGCTGCAAAATCAAATTTACTTGACCAACAAAAAAGTGAAGAAAAATATTTGCAAGTTTAATTGAAAAATTAAATTTTTAATTCACTTGCGGACTGTACGGATTCTGGCTTCCCTCTGTTCTGTTCGGCAAACATTTGAAGCTTTTTCTCTTTATTTTTTTGTCGATGGGGGGAAATTGATTTCAGCTTTTGCATGGAATATTTGACTTCCCTTTTATTTGCTGCCGACGACGACGACGAATGACAGGCTGAGGACTCCCAGAGTCGTCCCTAGGCCTTGCGCAGCTTTTCGACATTTGACAAATAACTTAATTCGGCGCTGTCACCACATGTTGGGGCCTGTCTGGCCATAACATGACATGTGGGTGGATGTGGGTGCAGGAAGTCACTGGGCAACATGCTGGAGTTTAAATCTTGGTTTCATGCTCGAGCAGCGTTAACTTCGGGGCTTCAATTTATAGAAATTTCCAGTTAACGTTTGCCCTTTTGACCCACATTTACCCACAAAATTTACCTGTCAACTGTATTTGGTCAACACTTTTTCAGCCCGACGCGTGCCGCTACAATTAGCCTGGCTCTCGTGCTGCTGCTGCAACAAAGTGCCAATCACACGACAATCAAAGCATCATGTTGCAATCGACTTGGTTGAGAGCCCAAAAACCCGCTTAGACAACAATGAAAACGAGACCAATCAATTGGCCGGGGCAGGAAACAATGGGAGCAAAACTTTTAGCCCTGGTTGGATAGTAAACTGAAGTGGAGTCTCTGGACAGCAGCTCGTTAGTTAGCAGAGCTGGAGATTATGATCAGCATTGTTGAAGTCACATTAGTGGCAGCTGCTTCCAACGTTGTTCTATTAGCCACGCACGTGACTTTTAATCACGAGCGCATAAAATTTGTGGCCCCGGCAAGACGACGAGTATTTTATGGCCAGACCCAAGATTGGGCTGGAAGGCGTTAAAGTAAAAGTGCGTGAATGAAGGTCGCAACTTTTTTTGGCTGCTTACAGGAAGTTTACGGCTTTTGTCGGAAGTTCTTGGACCAACGCCAAAGTCAAAGGCACAACTTCCGCAGAAAAGGTTAAAGTCAAGTGAGCATTTGAGGCCAGACAAGGGGACAGAGACTAGACTGCCGGCACTTTCTATGCCAATTACAGTCCAGCTGTCAGCCTCACTCAACTTGGCTGCATTTTGTAATTACTTTTTTGGCCACACAGAACAGAAGGTTCCTCCCGCCGCCCCAAGTTCAGGGTCATTGACTATAAATTATTTTGTACAACAAATTTAAAATATTTGCTCATCTGCAGATGACTGCACAGCATTTGAGTTAATTAATTTTAATGTGGAATTCCATATTTTTAAAGTTGATTTAACTAACAAATAAATTCGAAACAAAAAATCGTTTTTCAATTTCCCACTGACGTGTCGACTGACTGTTAATTTTTATCGAAAATTATAATGCTCTGGCCATTAATTACGTCATTATTTACGTATTGTCACGGCTGTGTGAAATGTGCTGAAATTTCCACTTAAATAAACAGGAGCGTTCCAAGGAGAGAGCGGTGGCCCAATGGGGCTTTTAATTGCTGGAATAAAATGGTAGCTGAGAGAGATCTTTTGCTTATAAAGCTTGTTCTTTGCTTGTGCTGTGAGTGAATTTTGTTGAACTCAAATTCGATTCGATCGTTTATGAATATCAGTTCCAGAATTTTGGATAAATTTTGTTGGGGTTCCATATAAACATCTTGTATTATCAAAGACTTGATGCAACTAATTCGCGCAAAAAAAGATCGCAAGCATGCTTAAAAATATATATTTCGCCAAGTGTATAAATCGAAACTTTTGCGCGCAAAATAAAACGTGCTTTTAGCCCTAAACCGACAAAAAATGCCCGCAAATTTTAAGCATAAAAACAAAAATGTTTTTCTAAGACTTCTTGTCGGACTTTACTTTTTTATGGGAGCTATACTAAATAGATGTCCGATTTTGATCACCGTTGGTGGAATCATGGAAAAGCAAAACAAAAAAACAATTACGAAATTTAGAGGCGATACCATTTAAAACAAAAAGTTTTTCTCACTAGAACTTATTGTTCGACCGATCATTCGAACTGCAGCTATATCTTATCCGATTTTGACAAAACTTTGTACAATTGTGTAAAAGTATTTAAAATAAATATATGCTAACGTAACAGATGTTTCCATTAAAAACAAAAAAGATTTTCTCACAAGATCTTGTTTTTCGACCGATCGTTCCTATGGCAGCTATATGCTATAGTAGTCCGATTTTGACTAAACTGTTTAGAATCGTGTGGAAGCACACAAAACAAATAAATGACAATTTTGAGAACATTTTCATGGAAAACAAAAAAGTTTTTCTAACTAAGACTACTTTTTAGACTGAACTTTTCTATGATAGCTATACTAAATAAATGTCCGATTTCGACCAGATTTGGTAGAATCATAGAAAAGTATAGTAAACTAAGAAATACGAAGTTTGGAGGCGCTTCAATTGAAAACTAAAAAGTTTTTCTCACTAAAACTCGTTTTGGGTCCGATCGTTCCTATGACAGCTATATGCTATAGTCATCCGATCCGCCCGATTCCGACAAATGTGCAGCGTATTTGTACCAAAAGACTTCGTGCAAAGTTTGGTGAGGATAGCTTTAAGACTGACCGAGGAGATAACATAGAAACAGACGGACAGGGCTAAATCAACGCAGCTCGTCATGCTGATCAAGAATATATATACTTTATGTGGTCGGAGATACTTTCTTCTATGCGAAACAAATATCCGGACAATTTTATAATACCCTCTGCATGGGTATACAAAGTTTTTCTTACATAAATTAGTTTTTCGACCGATCGTTCCTATGACTATAGTCATAAGATCCTGCCGGTTCCGACAAATGTGCAGCGTATATGTACCAAAAGACTTCGTCTAAGGTTTGGTGAAGATAGCTTTTAAACTGACGGAGGAGATAGCATAGAAATTGACGGACGGACATGGCTAAATCAACTGAGTTCTTCGTGCTGATCAAGAATAAATATACTTTATGTGAACGGAGATGCTTCCTTTAATGTGTTACAAACATCCGGACAATTTTATAATTGGCTCTGCAAGGGTATAATAAGAATGACTTGATCCCGGCAGCGGGACTTAAGTTTTAAGTAGGAGTAGGCTTGATATTGATCCCAGTCGGAATTGTCTCCCTGTCAGTTCATAATATGAATTTGACGATGCTGAAAGCATCCGAGGTGTGGTGCTGTTGGCTGAGCGGCGGTGTCAGCGAGTGCCTCTTTCGAGGTCCCAAGTTCGGGTCCCAGTCAGGGTAAGTCCCCCCAAATACAGCCCCTTCCCTCCAATGAAATACCCCCAGGGGCCCCCGTCCCAGCTCAAATTTTTGTATGTATTTCAAAGTTGATCTCGGAAAGGATCAGCTATAACCACGGCAAAAATCGCGATCAAAATGTTGATTTCTGACTGGTTCAATTTACGCCATTTCGGGTTCGACATATTATTATTCCCGTTTTTGATTGAGCTAATTCCGAATATATCAATATTTTGGTTTAGTGTTTCAGGACTTGCGAAGAAAATATATAGTCGTCTAAAGATCTAACAAAAAACTACACCAAAAAATAAAGGGTATTTTTTATTGAGGCTAAATCGAACGCCGAATAACCGGATTGTTGGATCCCTTGAACCGGACTATGAGCTGAACCTTCTAAGCATGTACCTTATCGAACCTGAACCCGAACCAAAAATTGAAACAATAAGAAACCAAAAAAATTTCCCAAAGCGCTTGTTAGCCGTCACCAGGTCAAGAATTTTTTATAATTCAACAATCAACGGAATCAACAAAGATTTTGTACATATGGGCATCTTTGGATACTCAGACTGACTGTTTCGATGGCATCCAGTCAACATCTCATCAGTTAGTTTCATGTGCTGATACCTACCAGCCGTTGGAGTTACCCGAAGAAATACAATTGTGCTTAAAGATTTCCCGACATGTTAAATCTTTGGTTTGGTTGGCCACTGTTAAGTTTTCTGATATATTATATCAAATATTTATTTGGAGCGATAATGAAATTTTACTTTTTATTCCCTTGCAGAAGGTATTAGGAAACTGTCCGGATGCATAAAACAACAGCGGCAGTGCTGGATTGGGCATGTTACTCGTATGGATGAAGAACCTTCAGTAAATGACGTGTACAGGCGGAAAGCGAACGAATTAGGGAAAGAAAGAATGGTAGGACGCCCGAAACAAAGATGGAAAGATCAGGTGCTGAAAGACATTGAGGCGCTTGCACTGACCAACTGGTGCCAGCTCGCGCAAGACAGGATATTTTGCAAAAACCGAGATATTTCTGTTTACATGTGAGATAGTAGAAAACGTTTCTTTTACGAATGCGTCAGTTATCCGAAGAGGCTCAAGAAGCCAGAAATGAATTTAATTATTAAACAAGCTTTTAAAAACATTATTCATACTTGGTCTTCACAGAAGTTGCCGGAATACTAAAAATATATGGGCGAATGTACGCACCCACTTGGCTTAAAGATAAATACGGAAAATGTCAGACTCGCTCAAATAAGTATTGCATATTGGGCAATTGTCTATGCCGAGTAAGGCTCTGTCAATGCAAATCCGACAGAATAAGTGGCCGCATTTTGTTGAAACTGGTTCACGGTGTACCGCGCTCTCGAGACATATGGGGCACTTGTGGTAATTCTCCACCTCCCCACGAAGGCGTTTGGAAGTCGAAGGATCTGAACCAGAGGGAGAAGGCGACCGACGACGCTTACAGGTACAAGCAGGCGGCGATGTAGCAGATTGTTCGCCGAGTTCGTTCGTGGCGCTTGAGATATGATTGATTTGTTGCTCAGGCAAAGATTCATCGACATCTATGGTACTCAAGTTGTCGTGGTTTGATCCAGAGGAACTGTTATATCCGCCGTAGTTGAAGCTGCCTGACGCATCCGAATCAGTCGAAGGAGAAGGCGAGCAAGGGGAAAAGGAGCCACTTGAAGATGAGCTCGATGAATCGGTTTCAACGGCTACATCAATATTTAAGGACGACGGGAAGCTACTGTTGGTCGAATCACTTTCATCGTTGCTTGAACTGGATTGCTCCCGCTCCAGCTCCCTAGGGCTGTCATTGGCACTTGATCCTTCGAAATCGCTGCCACTTTGGCTGTCCAGGCTGGTAACTTCGCCGGAGCTATAATAGTCATCCCTAGGGCTGTCATTGGCACTTGATCCTTCGAAATCGCTGCCACTTTGGCTGTCCAGGCTGGTAACTTCGCCGGAGTTGGAATAGTCATCAGAATCAGACATGCTTTATTTTGTTTCGTCGTTTTGGAATTGCGCAGTAAAACCAAAGCTAACACAGTTTATTTTCAACTTGATTATTTTCCAACACTGTTTTTTTTTTATTTAGAGATGAGCATTTTTTGGCGTTCCTGTGATCACGTAACTGTGACAAAAATATTTTATCACAAAGTTACCAAATTTTAGAAGTAAGGGTTGGTGGATCGCTGTGTTTGGTTAATCAGCATAAATATGCGAGGTGTGTTCAAAAACTTACTGACATTTCAATTGTTATTATACCCTTGCCGAGGGTATTATAAAATTGTCCGGATGTTTGTAACGCACTGATGGAAGCATCTCCAACCATATATAATATATATATTCTTGATCAGCATGACGATCTGAGTTGATATAGCCCTGTCCGCCCGTCCGTCCGTCTGTCTGTCTGCTTCTATGCAAAACTTTTTTGTTTTCAATGGAAACGCCACCAAACCTTGTATTTTTTAGTTTGCTATGCTTACCCATAATTGCACTAAGTTTGGTCGAAATCGGACATCCATATAGTATAGCCCCCATAAAAAAGTAAGGTCCGAAAAGTAGTCTTATTTTGAAAAACAAACCCCCTATTTTCCCCTATTTATTCTTTGGTGAATTTTACTTTTTATCTATTTTCAACCTGCAACAGATGTTGCATCTGTGTGTTGCTTTTAAATGCCATTGCATTGCCATTAATCGCGAACTTTGGGTGATCATGAAAAACTGAGTATAAGGTAATTCTACCTGATGCCTCTTGTCTCAAAATTGATTGGTCCCGTTCATTTCCCTTTCAGTGACCACCCACACATTTGTGCGGGTAAACTTTGCATTAAAAATTTTCGAAAAATTCGTATTCCTGCTGTATTTTAGCCCGCAGGCTTGTGTGGGTAATTTTTCTGGGTTTCTATGAGTTTTTTCTCGGAAAATAAGTTAAATCCTGAAATAATATATCAATTTTTAGATATCAAATGTGACTTAAATATAAAATTTAAGCAACATAAATCAATGTTTCGTGATGGTACTGAAAGGGATGGGTCTTTTTGAGTGTCGCACTGTCTAACAAAAGAAGTTCAAACTTGTTCACGAATTTATGATGATAAAACATTGTTGAGTTCAAATTTTGAATAATTTTTTTTGAAAATTTTCATAATTTAAAGCATTTTAAAAGTCGTCATATATAGATTCAGCCCACAAAATCAGCATATCATCAATTGTAGCTCAATTCTTTGATGTGCTTACTTTTAAAATTCAGCAAACTTCAATTAAAAGCATTCGAAAAGCTGAATAAAAAATATCACCAAAAAATATTCGATATCCGATATATCTCACGTAATATTTGATAACGATAATGACATGGGTGGTTTTCGTGCGTGTTGTTCGTTTCTCGTTCAGCAGACTTCAGCCGACAGTCGTAAATCAGCCGAAATTAGGCGGTCAAGTAAGCTTCAAACACACTCTCATTTAATCTTATTATTATATTACCTAACTAACTACACGAATATCTATAATAAAGACACATATTTATCTTACAAATACTTTTTGTGGCCGGAGATGCTTCTATGCTACAATCATCTGAACAATTTTTATATATTTAATTAGAATATTAAATGACCCCAAATAAGGTACCCGAACTTCAGTCCCAATTCGTCCCTGACGATGACAGTGCAGTAGGTCTTTTACAGGCACATCCTTGTGGTCTATCCTGATTGTCGACCATCAATAAAATGCACGAAGTGATAAAGGATTACAACAGACAACGATGATGGCAACGGAATTGATTAATTTATGGCGAAAATGAGAAGACATTCAACAGAGTGGCCTGCAGGGCGTGAAAAAAGAATCAGTGACTTTACACTAGACAACAAAATGTGGAAATTGTAACGAAATAAAAGAAGCTTGCAGTTTTTACTGGCTCGAGGTCTTGTTATGCTATTGGCATAACTTTAAACAGAGGCACACACCACAACAAAGGAGGCTTCAGGTTTGATCGGACGCGTTTCATGAGGGACCAAATCCTCACTCATTAGCAATCTTGAGCCTGAAATGTCTTACCCTAAGAGAATGGCGAGTGATTGGCATCTCGTTCATTTCTGTTAAATTTTTAAAATAGCATTTAATTTTTTGTGTTCTAGTGTAACTTTTACATCGCCTTCTTTGCAGACAATTATAATAAAAGATGCATCGTTATTTAATTTGATATCATTTGTAATTTTGACAAGCCATTAATTAATTGAATTAAAGGCTTTCAATGAAACCTTATTTGCTGACAAAGAGAAAGACTAATTGATGTTGGAAATAAATTGATTTGCGTTTGATTTACGAATTAAACGATAAAGAATCTTTTTGGGCCATGGATGATTAGCCATCCAATTGAAGTAAAATTGTTAAAATAAATATAAATATAAATACTTTGGGGTAAGTTAAAGAGGTGGTGATAAAAGTTTGCAGAGGTCAACTGTTCCTTCAGTTATTAATACCGTACCTGAGAGAGATTGCCTATGCAATTTTGTGACTACCGAAACAAAGTTTTCTTCTAACATCTTCTATACCAGCTCGCTTACTTCTCACACACATATGTTTTAATCCAACTGTACTTAACATTTCACTCTCCAATATCTCCCTGTTACTCAATTCCCATTACCCTACCTACTCAACACGCTCTTAATTTGCCTGTCAGTTCTCAGAAGAGATTCCCCGGATCTGTTTTTTAATAGCAAACTTTCATTTAATTATTCATATGAAAGCGCTCCCTTAGGGCAAGAACAAAAGCCGCCCTTTTGCCAACTTTCCCTCACTTTAGCCTCATTTCATTATCAATAACTATAGCCCGGACAAGGACTTCATGCTGAGCAAAAAAGAAAAGTAAATGTGTTGTAGTCCTTTTCATTACGATAATGAAATATTTCAAGAGCAGTTTATGTGGATTACTTACTTAAATGTGAGAGGCACATGCAAAAGTGGAGCCCGCCAAGTCATAAACATGTGTGCGAAAGCCCCCCCGTCCGTGACAGGACAGGAGTGGGAACATGTGGAGCATTAAGGACATGCGTGCAAATATAATCGGCGAGGCGAAAGCCGCAACTCTAACAACAACAAGCACGCCAAGTTGAAGGCATAATTATTATGGCATTATCACACACAAACACTCGACCACCGCGCCCAGCACCGCGCACCCGGCCCGAACTAACGATAATCAATTGAGAAATGTTTATAATGAAGTGGCTCAACCAAAAGAGTTTGGCCTCCCTACTGCTCATACACTGGCAGAAATGGTTCCAGCTGCAGGGTTTCCCCGCGCATTTGGAGTTCATTCTTTCCGCAAGTGTAATCCTTCTTCATAGTCAGGCGCTAAGCACTTCATTTCCCTTGGTTTCGGTTCCGTTCGGAGGGGCGTGTCAGGCAAAAACGCCTAGCCAGCAATCTACTGAATGGCGTGTCTACTCCCTACCCCCTCCCCACTGTCAATGTGCTAAGTATACGTTGACCAGAGATAAACATGGCCAACACACACGCATCGCCAAAAGCCGCAAAACCGTTCGCTGACCACACACTCGGCGGTGTCCGCCTCATTCATGACAACGTCCATCATAATTCATTGAGGATTGCAGAAGGGTTCTTTGGTGGGCAGTAGGGGAGGTACTCAAACTGCATTGTAATGAAATTAGCATACACAAGACAAAGTTGCCAGTCGCGCGCATTCAGCGATAATTGAGTTTGTAATTAGCGATGAAATTGTGACACGCGACTCACGGGAGAGTACATTAAGCTGAAATCGATGCGGAACTGTGAAGATAATTGTATATTTCATACTAATATGGAGAAGCAAAAATGGTTATGCACTATTTCAGATAACAGTTTTTGAAATTGGATGGCCTTAAAGCTAAATAAGAGCTTTTAAAACCTTTCCGCGCGATGTCTGCAATGGAGAGTAAAGAAAAATGTGCTTGCGTCGGTGAACATGAAAGTCGACAGGTGACTCTCGATTATTTGTGCTCACCGATTTGCATCTGTGTGAAAATACGAGTAACTTTGAACTCTGTGTCCGAATATTTTCTTAACTGCCAGTGTCAACTTCTCTGCCCCGGTTGCTCAGGCTTACAGATAATAACCAACTTCTGCATCAGAAATGATAACAAGCTTTCTTTCCACGAAGATTGCTTTTCGTTCTTAAGATACCATTTATTTGATTTTAATATGAAAAGGCTAATTTTCTGAGAAACTCCCTTTTCAAAAATTTGAAAATTCTCAAAAAAAAAAAATCTCAGTATTATATACTACATATACAGTTTTTTAAAAACATCGCTCTTTAAGAAATATTGGACCAAAAAATATAAAAATAAATAGGGAAACGTTAACTTCGGCTCGGCAAAAGTTTTGTATACCCTTGCAGCCTCCATTGAAAACAAAAAAGGTTTTCTAACTAACACTATATAGATGTCCGATTTCGAACAAACTTAGTTGAATTGTGGAAATTCAAAAAAACCAACAACTACAAAATTTGGAGGAGATTCCATTTAAAAAAAAAAGTTTTTCTCACTAGAACTTCTTTTTCGACCGATCGTTCCTATGACAGCTATATGCTATAGTCATCCGATTATGATAAAACTTTGTAGAATTGTGTGAAAGTATACCAAATAGATAAATGCCAATTTTAAAGACATTTCCATTGAAAACAAAAAAGTTATTCAAACTAAGACTACTTTTCGGACTCTACTTTTCTATGACAGCTATATAAAGATATACTATATATACTATATAAATGCCCGATTTCGACCAAACTATGTGGAATCATGGGAAAGCAAAGCAAACTAAGGTGAAGATTCAAACTGACGGAGGAGATATATAGAAACAGACAGTAAGACGGACAGACGGACTGACAGACGGACAGGGCAAAATCAACTCAGCTCTTCATGATCAAGAATACATATACTTTATGTGGTCGGAGATGCTTCCTTCTATGCGTTACAAGTTTATTTTCAATTTCGGCCACGCCCCCTCCCACCTTCGCAATATGGAAAAAACGTCAAATCTCCCACAGTTTTATAGATAGAAAGTTCGATCTTTCTGGACATATTTAGTATTTGGGATTCTTTATCGATCCGAGAAAGGAATTGTATAGATCGGATAATCGATAGTCGAGTTATAAGGAAAACAAACAATTATGGGCAGCTTCGATTGCAATGGTGATGGGCAGCACTTTACAGGTACAGAGTATGTTTTAGTCGGGCTTAACCGACTTTCTTACTTGTGACACCCAGAGAAATGTGGAGCAAATCGCATGCAAGCATGAAATCTGCTTCAATTTAGATTTTCTTCTTCTTGGTTTTATAAGAAGAAATCTGCTCGAATACGAGAAGACAAACGGTCTCGACTTCGAATTTGTGGTTGAGGGATGTGCGGGGAGGCTTAAGCGGAGAGCGCTAGCAAAAAATGAGAACAATTCTCGCTCTCAGCGAGCTGCAGCCTGCAGATGCAGAAAAATAAATTAAAAGACAAAGTTAATGACTTAAAAATTTATAAAATAAAACGGAAGATGGCCAAGAAGAGTTTGTCCATCTTCTGAAAGCATTTGAGCTTCTAGATGTGCAAAATTAATTAAATGGTGACAGAGAGATCTAAAATTTGCATACATACACATTTGCAAACAAAGAAGCTTCCACTTTTTCGAAACCTGTCGCTATACATTGTACGTAGTACATATGTACGTATTTGTGTTATTGCCTATTTCCACTATAGCAAATATGTACATATTTTCACATATCAAAAAATATGTAACATTTTATCCATAGGAAGAAAATGTACACATTTAATATATGTGTCCAATCCACTGAGCGTCCCCTATATGATAGGTACATTAAGAGGCTGAGCAAATTTAACCGATGTACTTCAAAGGATTTTTGGACCACGCTGCATTTTAAAAAATATAGACAATGCTTAAAGCATTTTATAAATAATAATAAAAAAAAGTATGCCCCCCACGGGGACTTGAACCCACAATCTTGGCGTATGAAAAAATAGTCTTCCCACTAGGATACAATGCTTCTCCATATTTCTTTGAAATAAATAATACTAAATACTAAATTCACAAAAAATGTTTGGCATTTCAAAAATATACATATCATATGGAAACGCTCAGAAAAAAAATATGTACATTTCGAAATATGTGACTATAGTGGAAATAGGCTATTAAGTGTTTGTGCTTATTTATTTAATAGTTGTGGAATTTTTTTTTTAAGCGCATGAAATTGTGTGTGCAAAGATGGGTAAAAATCGAAATTGAAATCGAGACAATTCATGCTTACAACCAAGAAGCTCTATTCTTGAAATCAAGAAAACTTATTCTTGATATAAAAATCGTCTCGAAAATCCGTGCTTGATTGCAGTATTTTCTGCTTAGATTCAAACATGTTCACTCTTACCGTACTTTTGACATCAAAACTGCTTGATATCAAGCTCGATCGGCTTGAATTTTTCTCTGAGGGTAGATATAAGTCAAAAAAATAACCACGATGAAAATAGGTTTAAAGGAAAACCATCAACTGTTTCTTTTAAATGATCCGCGCATCTTTAATTATTGTTATTAATATGAAAACCTTCACGTAAAAGTAATTCACACGGCTTAACACAGCTTTCTCAGTTTCCATTCACACTCTCATCCCACTCCCACAGCAGATACTTTAAAGTGAAACTAACTCATTTAGTGCCTTCAAAATGCAAATGCTAAATGAGTTCAGGAAACGGGCCACAGCTTCGTCAGCTACTGTTCAGGTTAACCCATTCGGTGACATGGCAAATGGGGGAACAAAAGCATAGACCGCCGCCTCGGGCTTCAGCTTAGCGAATTCTGGGTGAACCCCGTGTGCCATTGTGGCCCAAACAGGAGGGGGGAAACTGAGACTGACTGGCTAGCTGCAGCTGCTAAATGGCAACCTATTTTAATTTATGCCAAGAGCAATTGCAATTGCATTGAAGGTAAATGCCAATGCAGAAGCCGCCCCGTTATAAATGAGGTAAAGTTTTTGCCGCTTGGTTCAAAGTTCAAAGTGCAATAAACCTGAAACTGAAACGGGGGATAGTGTGGCTGCTGTGCGAAAAGTGTTTACTCTAAGCAAATGAAGCGAGGGAATAAACTTTAATTAGGGTAATAAATTAAAGAGTTTTGGGGACTTCGACTACTCTTTTGCCATAACTCATACATGGCTGTCCTCATTTCCTTCAGTCAATAAGGCACTTCACTTTGGCCGCCCGCTGGGCACAAAGCGTTTTGTTGCCCTCCTCCTCCTCCTGGCAAGTGTCACTTAAAGGCATATCGTTTGTTTTTCTTCCGTTTTAGCTCTGTGCAAGTGCACCCAAAAACTCTTTTCTATTTTTTTCCCTCCTCTCTGCGCTTTCAATTTGTGTGTACATAAATTTCGAAATGGACTTCTCGTGTTGGGGCTCGCGACAGCAAAAAAAAAGAAGAAAATACTAAAAAAAAAGATGGTCGAAAGAACCAAGAGAAATGGCGTGCGGAAACAAGTGGCCAGGACTGCAGTAACAACTCCCGATACAAGAGGCAACTGCATAAATAACAAAACAAAGCCTTTTGGACAAACGCCAATCGAAAGTCGCGCAAAAAATTTACGAGCATTTCTTGCTAAAAATTTCGCCTGCATATATTTAAATAGGTTCTTTATCTTGTTTTGTTCGTCGGAACAGGCGACACTTGAAGGCTGAAATGTATGCCAAATTCCAGATTCCTAACACAATTTCGGGTCTTTTTAATTTGCAAAACTTAAAGCGATTTCCCTGGTCAACGGAGCTTGAAATTGTTGTGTGAACATGTAAATGTCCAAACAGCCAAAGTTCAAACATTAAAGTCAATGGATTGTTCTGCTTGACTGGCTGGCCAAAGGGTCTACCCAATGACCAAATGGGTGTGTAGGGTCATCAAATAAGACGCCTTGGAAACATTTCTTTAATGCACTTCTCACACTGCAAAATAGTTGTTACAGAAAGTCACACACCCATCTTGAACGGAGGGCAGGGAGGGGAAGACTTCAGGCGTGACAGGAAGTAATCGAAGCTACCTGGGTAGTATTCAGGTTTATGGGATAATAAAATCCAATCATTTCAAAACAAATTAAGTTGTTTAAATGTAATAAAACTTGCTGGAAAAGGTATTAAAATAAGTCAGAGTTATGCTATCTTCTCTTCTACTAATTGGAGCTCTACTTATTCTTGTACATTTGCTGCTAAACTTCTGCACATTTAATCTGGTTCAAACTAGTTCGGAACCGTTCTTCAACTTGTAAAATGCATTACTCATATTTCCAACCTTCACATCAAATAATATTTAATACTTTTATGACTGTTTTAATGACCTTTATACTGTTAACTTGCAGTTTTTACTGGCTCGAGGTGTTGTTATTTTATTGGCATAACTTTAAACAGAGGCACACAACAGGACCAAATCCTCACTCATCAGCGATAATGAGCTTAAAATGTCAATCCAAAGAGCTGCCTCTCCATGCCAGCGACGGCAAAACTGTTTGGGAATTCCAAAGTCAGCTTGCGCGCAAAGCTCCGAAAAGACAGCCTAAAGCCCCCCATACACCGCACAAATTTTTGCGCAAAACGCTTATGTGTGTTAGTGAAATATGAGTGTATGCGTTACACGCACGCATTTGCGCAAATCGAGACCGAAATCAAAAACGTTTTGATTTTTTGGGTTCTTTGTGCAATGTTTTGTGTGGTGAGTGTGCGATTTGCGCAAATTCTGCTTAGTTCACAGCAAGTTGTTGTTGGAAAAAGAAGAAGCGCTTGCTTTGAACTAAAATTTGTGCAAATTCTGGCTAAGTGCGTGTGAATTTTGCGCAAAAATTTGTGTAGTTTATGGGGGGCTATATGCTATAGTCATCCGATTTCGACCAAACTTAGTGAAATCATGGGAAGGGATAGTTAAATTCATTCATTCATTCCAAGTCAGTCAAATGTCTGATTATATATTACATTAACGAAGGGTGTATTGGACATTAAAAATGTGGGTTAATTCAACAAAATATTGCTTACATAACAGCAAATATTTATTATTTTTGAAAATATATTACATTTTTATAGGACCCGAGTAAACTCTACAAAAAACGGGTTTAATCTTGTTTCGACTGTAATGTAGAATTTCAACATACAAACTATATATCCCTACCAAGTGCTATTTGGCGACAATAGATATATTTGAGTTTACATGAGAAAGGTCGAGCTCAAAAATTATATGCGTGATCCAAATTCTTAATACATGACCCTGAAATAGTAGAAAACGAAGATGCTCAAGAAGCCAGAAATTAATTTAATTATTAAACAAGCTTTTACAATATTATTCATATTTGGTCTTCACAGAAGTTGCCGGAATACTAAAAATATATATGTACGCGCTTCTCTTGACTTAAAGATAAACACGGAAAATGTCAGACTCGCTCAAACTGGCTTTGCATATGGGGCAAATGTTAATGCCACGTAAGGCTCTTTTAATGCAGATCCCACAGAATATGTGGCCGCATTTTGTTGAAACTGGTTCACGTTGTACCGCGCACTCGTAACATATGGGGCACTTGTAGTTATTCTCCACCTCACCACGAAGGCGTTTGGAAGGCGTAGGATCTGAGCCAGAGGGAGAAGGCGACCGACGACGCTTACAGGTACAAGCAGGTGGCGATGTAGTAGATTGTTCGCCGAGTTCGGTCGTGGCGCTTGAGATATGATTGATTTGTTGCTCGGGCAAAGATTCATCGGCATCTATGGTACTCAAGTTGTTGTGGTTTGAGCCAGAGGAACTGTAGAAGCCGTAATTGAAGCTGCTTGACGCATCCGAATCAAACCAAGGGGAAACGCCAATAGAATAGCTCGATGAATCGGTTTCAACGTCGGAGCGATTTTCCCCGGTAACAGCAGATATATCAGTTCCTGACTGTATTGTATCAGGTGATGCCATTGATGGTATTGAGTCAGCTTCATCAATATTTGAGGACGACGGAAAGCTATTGACGGTCGAATCACTTTCATCGTTGCTCAAACTGGATTGCTCCCAGAGGGAGAGGTCCCAAGGGCTGTCATTGGCACTTGATCCTTCGAAATCGCTGCCACTTTGGCTGTCCAGGCTGGTAACTTCGCCGGAGTTGTTATAGTCATCAGAATCAGACATGCTTTATATTGTTTTATAGTTTTGGAATTGTGCAGTAAAACAAAAGCTTGCTTATTTTCCAACACTGTTTTTTTTTAGAGATGAACATTTTTTGGCGTTCCTGTGATCAAGTAACTGTGAGAGAAATATTTTATCACCCAGTTACCAAATATTTGTTGTAAGGATTGGTGGATCGCTTTGATTGGTTAATCAGTAAAATTATGCGAGGTGTGTTCAAAAAGTAACTGACATTTCAATGTTTTTTTTGTAGGATTCGTTGGATTATTAGGGGTATTTCTGAAAGCGATTTGGATTTCGTGAAAGCAAAAAGGTCCACCTAGTCCAAAAAATTAAACAATAAGTCATTACCCATTTCGAAATTTTCATAAGCAAAATCGCCCAAGCCTCATTTTTCTCAATTGGGTAATTATTTTGCAGGGTTTTTTTTTTGAAAAAAGGTACCATAGATTGTAATGACTTGGGCGCTTTAAAATCGATTTTAGGATGCAAAGGGTTGAAAAATAAAGAAAATGAAACCATAACAAACAATGTGATTGCAATTAAAGCAGGCCATCCACACACGAATTTTGTTGTTGAGTTTGTTCGGTTCGACGAAATGTTATTCGTTAGTGGAGGTGCTCGGGGCAGTTCTTGGGTCGAACACCCCCACTGACGACGAACATTTCGTCGAACCGAACAAATTCGTGTGTGGATGGCCATGTGGCGACTCTGCCCACACTAGTCACCAGCGACTATCGATTACTACACTATCACGAAGCTCAAAGAATCCCGATTACTAAAAATCTCCAAAATGTACGAACCTTCAATCTGTTCCATACACGTCAAACCTCTATCTCTTACCATATCTGAGACGATTCACGCCTAATAGGAACCTCAAGGATTCAGTTTTGGACTGGTTTGGCCTGGTAAACGGAAACAAACATAATATATCTCTGAACCACAGAACCGAACCAGTCCTAATTACCGACTGGTTTGCTTCACTGAAACATACATATTTACACTAGCACGGACACATGAATTAGTTGGTCCTGGTGACCTATTTTTCGTTCTAAAAGAACTGGCGAAATCATTTCGCTCATAGCGTTTGTATTTTTGTCCGACTTGTTGAGATAAAGTTAGATATCACAAGCCGAAAAAGGTACAACCGCCTCTGTTTGGAATGCATAAAAAATTAAAACAAAGTCAATGGACTAAATGTTTTTTATTCACAGGATTTATTTAGACTAAATTTTTTACATATTTTTAGTTAATTCCTTAGCCGATCTTTCAATCCATTCTCTAAACGTTGCCACATTAGTATAAACTGCAGTTACTTCTGGTTTGCCAAATGAAACTATTCCAACTAATTTGCCATTGGAGACAAGCGGACCACCCGAATCACCCTTCCACGAGCCCCGATATTTGCCATTCATGGTTAAGCCAGCACAAATCATGGTTTTTCTATTAAATTTAAAACCATTGTATATCTTCTCACATTCGTTTAAGTTTACAATTTTTATGTGGCCGATTTGCAATGATTCTGAGGAAACGGTTGTTTCAAAATGCAAAGCACCCCAGCCGGAAACTATGGCTAATGAATCATCTTTCGGAGTATCGGTGGCCAGTTCAATAGACTTCAACTTGCTGCCAGGGCAAAGGTTAAGAGGTTTTTCCAAAAGAAGTATAGCAACATCGTAGTCAATGTTATATTCAGTATTTTGATAGTTCTCATGAACACGGTATTTGGCGACCTTCGTAATGTTGCCACCGGAGCAAACAGTGCTGGACCCAACTCTAACTGACATACTCTCCAGTTTTACTCCATCGAGACAGTGGGCTGCAGTCACTATAATAGATTCACTAAGAATGGAACCACCACAATTATGATGTCCATCCTTTATGAATGAAACTTGATATGGTACTTCGTCGATGGAAACATCCACGCCGTTTACAACGCGTTCATTGAATTGATGAACCCGTCCAGCGGAGAGCAGAGTGAATGTAAAAATTAGAAGGAAGCACTTGGTTAACATTCTAATACTTTTTGGGGTAACTGAAGAAACTGGCTACTCTTTTATAGGCCGAAATATGAAAACATTCTGACAGGCTGTCTCGTAAAATTGGCAACTATATGGTAATGAGTGGCGATATCAGGCTTTGGAGGGTTTAGAAGTGGTAAGTGTGATCAGTTAAAGCCAAATACAAATTGTGGAATTAATTGAAAAATTCCTTATTTCTTATTGATATTTTGTCATGTAAGCTGGTCATAAAAGATACCAATAGAAACTAATTACACTGGTCGACAAAACTTAACTGTTTCTCTGATTCAAAGATTGGACAAGGATATTCTTATAGCATTCTGAACGCTGAACACGAATCTGGCATCGAAAAGTGCTCATCACGTCGAGATTTTGAGAATAATGGACTCTAAGTCTCAAAAAATAACCTTGCTTTTTGCCCTTTTCGATCCATGTAGAGAATAATGCCGAGTTGCTCGAAGTCTCCAATTAGGCTTAAATTAAAGCTTGAATTGTCAACCATATGAGTCAAATCGAAAAAACCTTAAATCAATCCAAAATTTTCATGTAGCACTACTTTTTCATGTGCTCGCGCACTCTGTGGTTTGGGTGGGCCACGTTGTGTCTGTCTTCAATAATTCTTGTCTTAATATAACTATGAGCCCCGGTTTTGGGTCTTAGAATTTTGGCCTGCAGAATTCTTATGCGATTCAGGTGCGACTTTGCTGCTATTCCGTACACCTGTAGTCCATATCTCCATGCAGGTGCGAGAATACTTTTATAGATTACAACCTTGATTCTAAGCTATAGTTTTCTTCTAGCGTTCAGTAGTTAGTTCATCTTCTGTGCCTTAAGCTGAATTGATTTGGATAGGCCTCTTATATGCGTCTTGAAGGTGAGTCATCGGTCGGGATAAATTGCTAGGTATTGGTGTGCTGCGAGGTGTTCGAGCAACTCTCCTTGGAGGAAAAGTTCTGGGCATTTGTCTCTTCTCAGCCCGTTGGTAACACTGACTCACTGGTTAGGTTACTTATTAGATATTCCTTCATAGTGGCAGTCAGAGTCCGGCATTGAGCGAGTAGCTCACTCGATACCAAACAAATGGAAAACTATTTAACATTAAAAAGGATTCACGCGTGCTTGTCTACTCGCCGACTGTACTCTCGCATGGTTCACGCGGTAAGCACGCGCCTAGTAATGGGTCTGCGTGGCGCCAGTTGCCGTACAGTAACTCGCGAGCAATGGGAGCAAGGGCTTGCCCATCGCTGAAATAGGTGATGGTAACGGGTGACAACTTAAAATCTGCACAAACTTTGAGAGAGCGCGACCTCAGCTGAGCTTTACATAAAATCTTTCGGGATGACATTTCTTTCTCTTTGTTGTCCTCTCAACACGTTTTCACGCCCCCCTGAAAAAATTTGGTAAGTAGTCACCATCATGCCGTCCAAGCAAGAACGTCTTCGTGATCGCGTCGTAAAATTCTACGAATGCACGCTGACAAAGGTAAAGAGTTTACAGTAAGTCATTTTACCCAAGAGGGCAAGCCCAAACGCTCTATTTATAGTATTTTGCAACGAATAATAATAAAAAGAAGAGTTGGAAGTGGTCGGAAAGCAAACATTTTTAACAAAAAAGACAACATGAGTCAACGGGATGCAGCCAAAAAATTGAATTGCAGCCAACACCACATCAGTAAAGTGCTGAAAAAGAATAATATTGTTGCCAGACGTAAGCAAAGAGCACCAAATTACACACCTGACCAAATACAAACTGTCAAATCTCAATGTCGGTGGATGTGCAACCAACATCGCCTTTTTGCCAATATCCCTTTTGTACCAAAGGAACTTGCCGCAGTGTCGTCCAATTGAAGATTTTTTTGGAAGTCTGAGTGCTGCAGTTTAAAATTGACAACGGGAAGGCCAAAAATATCAAAGAACTGACCAACAGTATTCGCTTATGTCCGAAAATACGATCCCAAGGTCGTACAGGCCGCCTGCCAGTGGCTGATAACGGTTCTTTCGACCAAATCCATAGATGCAATTCTTTTGTATATGTAGTCATAAATACCTAAACTGTCAAATACTGTTTTCATAAAGATCCGTTGAGAATTGTGGTGGGTTTGTGCAGATTTTTAATTGTTTCGATTAGCTCAACATCTGTAAGAATATCTGTCTTAAGGAATTATTTTGTTCTGATTTAAGTATTGCGTGAGATTTTAATTGGTGTGTTGGTAGTTCAAATTGTAATGTTGAACACGGAAGGGAGGCTACTCTTACTGTACTAGAAGCACTGAACAAAACAATTAACAATTAAAAAAGAACTACCGATTTCTTGCTTAGTTTAGCGTCAAATTTAATTTTGTTCATTCGTGGTATTTTTTGTCCGATCTTCTTGAAATATAATTAGATATCACAGGCCGAAAAAGGTCCGACTTTGGAGTCGCCAATGCAGAGATCTATTAATTGAGCTTGTAACTGCTAACCCATCCAGAATGTTTCCCTTCGTTAATGAGCTGTTTACAAACCATAAGCAATGACTTGACTATAAGAGACCTGTTTTGTAAGTTAATAAAAATTTGGTTTTTTTGGTTTATTAAAAATTTCACTTCCATTGTAATTACTTTCATGTAATGACAAATTTCAACTGAAATTACTTCCATTTTTTTTTCATTACCATTATTAAATATTTGATTACAAAACAAAAATTGTACTGGAAATTAATTAACGGCTCTGTTTGGAATGCATACAAAATTAAAAAAAGTCAATGGACTTAATGATTTTTATTCACAGGATTTATTTAGATTACATTTTTTACATATTTTTAGTTAATTCCTTTGCCGATCTTTCAATCCATTCTCTAAACGTTGCCACATTAGCATAAACTCCAGTTACTCCTGGTTTGCCAAATGAAACTATTCCAACTAATTTGCCATTGGAGACAAGCGGACCACCCGAATCACCAGTCGCCGAGCCCCGATATTGGCCATTCATGGTTAAGCCAGCACAAATCATGGTTTTTCTATTAAATTTAAAACCATTGTGTAGATCTTCTCACATTCGTTTAAGTTTACAATTTTTATGTGGCCGATTTGCAATGATTCTGAGGAATCGGTTGTATTAAAATGCAAAGCACCCCAGCCGGAAACGGTGGCATATGCATTATCTTCCGGAGTTTCGGTGGTCAGTTCAATTGACTTCAACTTGCTGCCAGGGCAAAGGTTAAGAGGTTTTTCCAAAAGAAGTATAGCAACATCGTAGTCATGGTTATTCCTAGTATATTGATAGTTCTCATGAGCACGGTACTTGGCGACTTTTGTAATGTTGCCACCGGAGCAAACACTGCTGGACCCAACTCTAACTGACATACTCTCCAGTTGTACTCCATTGAGACAGTGGGCTGCAGTCACTATAATAGATTCACTTAGAATGGAACCACCACAATTATGTATTCCATCATGTCTGAATGAAACTTGATATGGTACTTCGTCGATGGAAACATCCACGCCGTTTACAACACGTTCATTGAATTGCTGAACCCGTCCAGCGGAGAGCAGAGTGAATGTCAAAATTAGAAGGAAGCACTTGGTTAACATTCTAATACTTTTTGGGGTAACTGAAGAAACTGGCTACTCTTTTATAGGCCGAAATATGAAAACATTCTGACAGGCTGTCTCGTAAAATTGGCAACTATATGGTAATGGGTGGCGATATCAGGCTTTGGAGGGTTTAGAAGTGGTAAGTGTGATCAGTTAAAGCCAAATACAAATTGTGGAATTAATTGAAAAATTCCTTATTTCTTATTGATATTTTGTCATGTAAGCTGGTCATAAAAGATACCAATAGAAACTAATTACACTAGTCGACAAAACTTAACTATTTTTCTTATTCAAAGATTGGACAAGAATATTCTTATAGCATTCTCAACGCTGAACACGAATCTGGCATCGAAAAGTGCCCATCACGAAAGTTCTGGGCATTTGTCTCTTCTCAGCGATGATTGGTTAAAAAAAAATTTCATGGAAGGGGGAAAAGAGGGGGGGAAAAAAGTGGCCCCCCCGGTTACCAAACATATTAAACATTTAAAAAGAATACTCGCGTGCTTGTCTACTCGCCGAGTGTACGTTTGCGTAAAGTTCCTAATATATTTTATATTGAACTTGAATCAGGCCCAAACAATGCCGATGTTTATGAGACTAGGAACCTTTGCTATCAAGTGATAACTATGAAGCCCCCGAAACCTCGATCTGATATTGTGTGCTGCTTTCACAAAAGCTTACTGTTTTAGACCTGTTAAGTGTGTAAAATGCGGTTGAGACCATGAAACCCGAAACGTTGAGGTGTGTCCAGCTGTGTCTCCAGAATTATACTTTTGTATAAACTGCCCGTCGAATCACAGTGCAAGTTTTTCAGGTTGTCCAGCTTATGTTGAGGCAGTCAACAAATGTAAAGCGACAGGAACCCTTGGCTTAATACTCAACCCCAAGTATCCTCGCTGATCACTAACCCTCAGGACTGGCCAGCTCTTGGCACTGGGAGAGCTGCTGTAGCCCCTAGAGCTCCTATACCTGTTCAATCGGCGCCTACTAACTGCCGCACTACTGCCCAGCCTGCTCAGGATCATTTGCTTACTTCTATGGATGAACTGAGGAAGCAGCATGACACCAGTGCTGAAGCCCAATAAAGCATGGTTGCTAAACTTATGACGCGTATTGATCAAATGATGTTTCTTATGTAATCGACCTTGGAGGTGCTTAAATGTGTTTTGGCCAAACTGGCCTCTGTCCCGTTGCCTAATGCCCGGGATGTCTAAATATGGTGTGAACTTTATTATTTGGAACGCCAATGGTCTCTTTGGCAAAGTCTCCAGGACTTAGACTAGACTTAGTTTGAGCAGTTCATCCAGGACAACAACATAGATATTCTTTTGCTTTTTGAGACACAGGTGACCGCCTTCGTGGAGGCGCTGCCATTGTTATTCGGTCCTCGCTTAACTTTCATAAGACTACTAACGTGGTTGAGCCGCATCTACAAGCAGTTGCCATATCACTGGCCACATATATTGGTAATGTCACTTTTGCTGTCTACTGCCCGCCTGGAAATCATCACTGCTGGACTTCTGGTGAATATTCCCGTTTGTTTGGTACTTTGGGCAGTTGCTTCATGGCTGGTTCCAGAGGTATCGCGTTAATGACGCGAGTTTTTAGATCTGGACTTCAGATTCTGGCAACAGGTGCCACTACCCACTTTCTGGGAAATGCCAACAGTCTCACTTCAGCTATTGACTTTGCGGTCTACTTGGAAATTCCTTGCAGCCATCTTGTCATTTAGGAATGCGCAGACTTATCCTCTGATCACATCCCTTTACTAGTAGTAACTCTCGGGAGCAATGAGAGCAAGGGCTTGCCCATCGCTGAAAAAGATGATAGTAAAGCTGAACATTTTAAACATATTTTCAACAAATTTCCGCGAGTCGTGGTCATGATATTTATGCCTCATCACAATATACATAAGTAGAAAAAATTTAGTTATATGTATAGCCAATTTTCATATATTTGTTTCATTAAAAATTAGTCGGCGTTGATTTAAGAATCATTCACAAGAGCTGAGTGCGATTGAACAAGCTTTGAAAACCAAAATGGAAGGGTGGAATTGATTTTTTGATCTTGTTGTCCTGAAGGATTCTGCTTAGCAAACATCTTTCAAAAGTTTTGGACAATGAGGGAAGCTGGCTTATCGGTCTGTGAGAGTCTGGGCTAGTTTGGGACTTTCCTGGCTTGTGGATCATAATGATCTGAGCTTTATTCCAAGGCTCTGGAAAATGTCCAATTCTCAGTAAAATAGTACCATAGCCCTCACCAGGAGCTTTGTCAGGCCTTTGACGATTTCTTTGACTTCCTGAAATGTTACAGGTGCAGTCGGGAGCTCAAGTTGTTAGGGTGCTTCCAAGCACTCGGTAATGCGTTGTATTCTACATGCTGTCGCAGTTTTTAAAGGCTTCAGTCGTTCATGTTTTGGATTCAAGAACGTTTGTTCTTACTTCAACGGTCGTTTTTCGATTTTAGAATAGTTCGTAACTAATCTAAGTACTTCTTAAAACAAAACATTCTTAAAATTTGAAGTACATCGTTTTTCTTTCTGAGTGTAGGGCTTCTCCATTTTCCGATTTGCATAAACTTTCCTTTCACCTAATTGTACCACTGCAGCAAAGAAGTGCAGGCCTTATTATCCTTGTCGCTGGTCCTTGTTGCTGCCGCTCTGGTGTTGGCAAATTCACGCCATTCGCTTGTTTGCACAAATTTGATTATCAAAATACACGAGCGAAACAAGGAAGAAGAAGCCGGCATTGCCGGCGAGTCAGGATAATGCCTTGTCGCCGCATTAACGCGGCTGCCTTGCTCCGACGTCGCGTGAAACAAGCTGGAAATTGAGTTTGGCTACCTACTCCTTTTCCTCTTTCCCACTTTTCCCCATCCGGCATCCTTTTTACTGATTAAAGCCTTCTTTTGTTTGCCAACTTTTGCGGTGATTTGTAATTTTTTCAAGCATATCATTAGGATGCAGCACGGCCAAAGCCTGCACAAATGGGATATTAAGCTCCCCGAGACACCTTCCTGCCTTGAGCTTGACACATATTAAATTTCATTTCACTGACAGTTGGCATAGTGGGTGGGTCCTTCCTAATGAAGGTTAAGCAACTTTTAATGTCCTCAGTCTCGGCCATTTTGCAGACCATTAAATGTTTTGCCTGGCACTAAGCCATATGTTTCTCGAGCGTACAAAACTTTTCTTATCATTTTCAGCGCAAAAAGTCATAAAGACTTTGTGTGAGTGTGTGTGTGTGTGAGAGTCTGATGACATGACGATGACAGTAATCGTAATCCTAGTCATGGTAATGATGACACTGGAGCCATGGCCATTCTCACTCTCATCCAGATATGAACATATGTTGGGTTATGACTTTGAATGGGTTGTGAAGACAGTTAAATAGGTGGAATCGAATGTCATGCATTGATTTGAGCGGATGGGAAAAGTTGTTTGCAATGGCATAAGTGGATGGTCTCTTACGCTAATAAAGGACAAGTTTAAAATAATGTTGCATTGTTGAAGGGAAAAGATTTTGCTGCGTCATGAACTAAACAACAATCCGATAAAATCTGAAGAAACTCATGATGAGCTGTCATTTAGAATGACCGCCTACAGCGACACGGTTTGAACTGTAATTGAATGGAATATTGCTTTAGCTCTCGCATATACCGAAATTGGAATGTGGAAGAACGGCACATTCAGCACTCTAGCTTCCGTTTAACCTGCAAATCAACGGGTGTGGAAAAGATGCAAGTTGATCATTTGAGATGAGTGCACAATGGCGCACAAACGATCATTACTGGCACTCGATCGAACATTGAAAGACTTGTGCAACAATAATCGTTGCTTTGGTGGTGTGACGCTTCTTTTGGAGGGCGACTTCTGACAAACATTTCCCGTGATGCCGAATAAACGTATGTGTTGAGTCTTCGTATTTGTGGCGATGAATATCATCATTATGATATATATGATTGTTTCATGAATTCCCTTGTCTACAAGCGATATCTTTCCAGTTCAAACGTAATCAGTTCCCTTGTACTTGCGACGACCAAAACGAAGTCATAAGGACATTCGCTGGAGGTGTGCGGCATAAATCAGGAAATGTCATGCTTTAACAGAAGCAACTCGCAACAACGCTCCTGAAAGAAAAGCAATCTATCGAAAAGAAAACAAGGTATTCAAAAAACTCTGTATGGAAACACATCGCATTTATTATCAAGACCTCCAGCCGGCCTTAGTTAGTATTAGAGACGTAAAAGTTTCTGGGGAATAGTAAAGCAAATAAACGACTCAGCAGTAAGAAGAGGAATTCATATCACCTCAGAAAAACTAGAGGATTTCTACAGATAAAGTCGGAAAAGCCCCAAGTGAAGATAGAGTACCAGCGGAGTTTCTGTTGCACGCCTCTGATAGCCTTGTGGGACAGCTAACGGAGGATTTCGATCAAATTTTTAACAGCGGTTTTACAAAGAAGCATTATTAATCCCTTTTTTAAAAAGGGAGATCCTAACGATGTACGCTTTTAAAAACATTCACTTTAGTGATCCTAAGCAACTAGTTTACTTGAAGAAAAAGAGTACTTAGCGAAAACCAGTGTGGGTTCAGAAAAATATACTCTACAGTAGACATATATTCGTCCTAACGTCGATAACCATGGAATGCCTAAGGGCAATGTTTCCGCCATCTGGCGACAACTACCAGGACGGCCTCAGCTTGAAAACGAAACGCCCACCACTCCTTCTGCCAATGCTACGTATGTATACCCTTGGTGACCAGAACATACATTGGTTTCTCTTTTTACTAAAACGTGTTGTTCGGTTTATAGTTGACACAGGCTACCGTATCGCTGCTGAACTCTACTGACTGCAAGAAATCAGTGCTTGTCACACCTTGTCATGTGACTCCAAAGGGCCTTTCCTCGGAGCAAAAGCCACCATGGGCTTGACTATTGTTGGCCGGAGATTTCAGCACGGCTTTTTAATGACAGAAGGTGATACACTCTGCCTGTTGGGTATCGACTTTCTCTTACTCCATAAGGTAACCTTGGATCTTAAGCTGAAGTTCACTTATGGTTGGGGTGTTCCTTTTTGGGGGCATGTAACCGGGCCGATCCCCTTGCGAACTTCAGCTTAAGATCGTAGGTTGCCCTCTGGCGTACGAGAAAGTCGATACCCAACAGGCAGAGGGTATCACCTCTTATGGGTGGACAGAGGACAGCGGACTCTGAGGACACTAGGGGACTGGAGGTTTCTGATTAGGCTGGTGGACAGAGGACAGCGCACTCTGAGACTACTAGAGGATTGGGTTAGCAGACAGAGGACAGCGCACTCTGAGACCACTACAGGTTTGAGGAAGTTATGGAGAGATTAGGCTTAGCGGACAGAGGACAGCGCACTCTGAGACTACTAGGGGATTGGTTAGTTCTGGAGCTAGTTAAGTTTGTGGACAGAGGACAGCGCACTCTGAGACCACGAGAGTATCGGTTAGATCTGGAGCAGGTTAGTTTGGTGGACAGAGGACGGCGCACTCTGGGACTACGAGAGGATTGGGTGGACAGAGGCAAGGCGCACTCTGAGACCACGATGTTGACGGACTGACCTCTGCACGAAAAGTGTCGTTTCTAGAATGCAAGGTCGGCTTATTCAGCGGCCGCTCTGCCAAGAGTCCCTAACGCGTTCGGTCATTTTGCTTGATCGCTTATCGATAACTATGGATAACTGGAGTTGGGCGACTTATTTAAATTCCAAAATGTACGTTACCTGTTTAACACTTATGGGTTCTAGCGACCTGGCTTGATTTAAGTCAAAGTGGTTTGACAAAGATACATTGAACAACTTTCAACGCCATTGCATATACCTTTCAGCTATCCTACAAATGAAGCTTAATAACAAGGAAGGAAATTCTCAAGTCTTAATTCTCCGGATGGTTGTTTAAATTGGAATTTGTCAATGGATTGATGGGCTTAGCCATGTCTACGCAGCCTCTGCTGCTGTTAATATACATATGTAATCTTTGTTGACTTTCTAATCATTATTGAATTATAATCAATCCTCGATCTTGCCCCGGCTAACAACCACTTTGACTTGCCTATGGACCATAAGTTCAATGTTTTGAGAACATCTCTGCAAAGTTTTAGCTAATCTGTTACACATGGTTAGTCAAATAATGAGCTACGTTAAGTTGAAGTGCGATTAAAATAAATGGATGAGGTCAACTATGGAATATTCAATTGATATTCCTCAAAAACACAGCACTCTTTTCACTTCCTTTCCTATTTTATTATTATTGTAATTTTGCTTGTTTACTTTAAATGTTGCAAATATATTTTAATAGTTTTTTCTTGTTGCATTTTTGGATTTTTATTCGTTGTTTTCCTTAATTCATCATGTCCTTCGAATCATCCGTATCGTCCTTTAGTGTGCAATATAGCAGCGTGATTGAACACGAAGACGATAAACAGGTGGATGCCGATGCCGAAGAGCGAATTGATGCATTCAATCGACGCTATGAACTCATTTTGCCCATAAACTCCGACTATGATCCGAGTTTGTGTCGTGATGAGTTCTTGCGTCGACTTTTTGCCAATTTGGATATACCCGATGACTACGGCGACCACTACGTACGGAATGTAGATGTTGGAGATGACGATGATGATACTGATGACACTGAGGGAGTTGGAGCTTTGCTGGCCCGAGTGGCCATGGGTGGCAGTGTCTTCTCCTTGGCCCCCAATTACACACAGCAGACTGACTTGAGTTTTAACAGTTTGT
Source organism: Lordiphosa collinella (assembly GCA_018904265.1). Lineage (NCBI taxonomy): Eukaryota > Metazoa > Arthropoda > Insecta > Diptera > Drosophilidae > Lordiphosa > Lordiphosa collinella. The sequence continues at coordinate 694,495 of JAEIFV010000058.1, read as the reverse complement.
TACGCAAACTGAGGCGAAAAGAGGTCTACAGTTCGCTGATGCAGAAGCTGAGCGCACTGGATATGCGTGTAGAAACCCGACAATTGAGTGTCATGACTGGCCGGAGAGATAACTACGGTGAACTGCTGGACTCCATCCAGCGTTCTGCTTTATTTTTTATGTTCTCTCGAGTCATTTACAGGCTGACGATTATTCTGCATGTAGCACAAGGCCATGGCAAATTGGACGCAAAGAATGTACCACATAATCTTTTCAGCTGGGGTCTGGAAGACTTCTTTAAGCGAAGAGAACTGAATGATTTCGTTTATCTGGATGTGCTATTGCGCAGCTACAGTAATGAGTCCTTGGAATGGGCCAAATACGAGAGCGATCTTATGGAAACTCTACGCTTCTTCAAGTATTTCTATTTCGAGCTACTTCAGGGCAGGGGTTACCGAAAAATGTTGGCCGTACTGTGGGAACAAAAGCAAATGGTAACGATAGACAAGGCCTTGGAGAGATCCCTCGTTGAGACGCTGAGCAACATGAATTTCGTGCATGGTAAGGCGAATCGGGCGTCGAACATCTGGTGGGAGACGTACAAACAGAATATGGTTGACGGCGTACAGCACAGTCTTTTGGATATCGCGATTAGGGCGCCAATTGAATGGAGGTATTTGAGCTCGTACTTTGCCGCACTAGTGGAAATGCGCGATTTGAAGGACAACACCAGAAATCGCGAACTGCAAAAGAGCCTCGATCAAACAAGGGGTGATCTAGAGAAAGCACGCACCGCCTCGACTGCCTCCCTCAACATGTACTACATCATCATAGAGGTAGAAAATGAAATAAGTCTGATCTACGCTAGCTTTTACCTTCCCCCATTTTCCAGAATTACTCGGAACGCATAAGGAATCTTAGTCACCGTTTTGAACAGGACTTGGAATCCTGGGAAGAGCAAATACTTATGACCAACTTTCGTATAGCCAAGGTACATGACGACCTTAAGGAAGCCAAGGAAAACCTGGTGCACATGCATCAACGCATAGCCGAGGTGCGGGCTGAGATAGAGGCAGACAGGTTGGCGGAAATTGCTCGTGTGGTGAGTTTAGTACTTCTTGAAATTTTTCTTTTCTATGAAGAATTTTCTCTAAGGCTACGGAGCAAGAGGTACTTCAAGAAATTACGAATCAAAAGCTGAAGGCTAAGCGTGAACAGAAACTAGCGTATCAGAAGAAACTCAAAGCTCGAAATGCAGCAGCAGTGGCCAAACGTCAGAAAATACGTGCAATGTCCAAAAGCCAACTCAAGTCGGAATCAGAGCAGAGCAAATCCGAAAGCTCAAAAGGGTGAAGGGCAACTTTACTTGAATACTTTGTATAAATAAACATAAAAACGTATTATTTCACAAATTCGCGCGGTTTTTACCAAAAGACTTTTCCTTCTCAGTTTTGTCCTGCTACAGAACTACTTCAGAATGAAAAATAGGGGAAAGTTAACTTCGGCTCGGTCGAAGTTTTGTATACCCTTGCAGCTTCCATTGAGAACTAAAAAGTTTATCTAAGACTACTTTTTGGACCTTAGTTTCTATGGGATCTATACTATATAGATGTCTGATTTCGACCAAACTTGGTGAAATCATGGAAAACATAATACACTGTTAATTACGGAATTTGGAGGCGATCCCAGTTCAAACAAAAAAGTTTTTCTCAATAAAACTTCTTTTCCGACCGATCATTCGTACTGCAGCTATATGCTATAGTCATTCGATTTTGAAAAAACTTTGTAGAATTGTGAAAAAGTATATAAAATAAATATATGCCAACGTAAGGGGCGTTTTCATTAAAAACAAAAAAAGTTTTCTCACAAGAACTATTTTTTCGACCGATCGTTCCTATGGGAGCTATATGCTAAAGTCATCCGATTTCGACCAAACTTTGTAGAATTGTGTAAAAGTATATAAAATAAGTGTATGCCATTGATAAGGACGTTTTCATAAAAAACAACAAATTTTTTCTCACTAATACTTGTTTTTCGACCGATCGTTCCTATGGCAGCTATATGCTATAGTCATCCGATATATGCTATAGTGCGAACCTTATATCTATAAAACTGTGGGAGAAATTAAAATATACTTAGTCGGCCAGCAAGTAAAGGGTGATTCTTTAGCAACTATCTTTTTGGCAACCTTCTTTTTGGCAGATCAGCTGTTTTCGTGTCACATGTTACTGTCAAACATGTTCAGTTTGGTTTAAAACTTGACCATGAATCGACATACAAACGAACAACGCTTGCAGATTATTGATTTTTATTATGAAAACTCTGGCTCGGTTAAGAAAGTGTATCGTGCACTTCTTCTATTTTATGGTCCGCTTTTAGCGACCTTTTCAAATTAACATTATTGAACATTAAAACACCAACACGCATAAGTATAGTGCGGACAGAAGAAATATCGCAGCTGTATCAGCCAGTGTTGTCGATGACCGTGGATTTTCGATTCGGCGCCGTTCGCAGCAATTGGGCCAATGCCAATATACCCTTGCAGTGGGTATTATAAAATGGTCCGGATGCTTTTAACGCACAGCAGGAGGCATCTCCGACCACATAAAGTATATATAATCTCGATCAGCATGACGAGCTGAGTTGTCCGTTTGTCTGCCCGTATGTTTCTGTGTTATCTTCTCCGTCAGCTTTAAAGCTATGGTTACCAAATTTTTCAGAAGAAGTCTTTCGGTACAAATACGCTGCCCATTTGTCGGAACCGGCCGGATCGGATGACTAAAGCATATAGCTGTCATAGGAACGATCGTTCGAAAAAATAGTTTTTGTAAGAATAACTTTTTGTTTTCAATGGAAACGTCCATATCATTTTCATATACTTATTTCATATACTTTTACACAATTTTACAAAGTTTTGTCAAAATCGGATGACTATAGCATATAGCTGCAGTACCAACGATCGGTCGAAAAAGCAGTTCTAGTGAGAAAAGTTTTTTTGTTTTGAATGTAATCGACTCCAAATTACGTACACGTTTGTTTGTAAATCTTTTCCATGATTTCAATGGAAGCTGCAAGGGTATACAAAACTTCAGTCGACCCGAAGTTAACTTTCCCCTATTTTCGAAATAAAATATCGATATTATTTACGACATTCCTAGTTTCTTCTTTTGACGCTTGGAAAAAAGTACCTGTATACCGAACATTTTCATAGCTTCAGGAACATCCTTAGGCTTCAAAATAGTTTAACGCTGGCAAAATGTTTCGTGGATGTAAAGTGAGGTGTTCAAGTACTATAAAATTCTATTGACTTATTCTATCAAAGAAGCGTACCACGTTTTATAATCGTTTACAACGTCAAACATTCCAATCGTACGTGGTTTAACAATAACTATACAATTCAATAAGATGAGTAACGGAAGCGTAAGGCTATGATTCAGTCCTGATTCTATCTCGGTTCAGTGAATATACTTATGAGAATGGTAATTTCTTATAGAGTTATATAACATCTCTTTGTTTTTTGAATCATAATTATACCCCTATATAGACACACTCCTCTTACATAATCCATTTCGAATCAAATTTGATATATCTAAATTGATTTGGCGCACCTTGTTAGGACAGCGCTACTATAAAAGAGCCAACTTTTTCTATCCAAATTCAAAGTGTTTTTTCAACCTCATAATGCGTTTTGGACTCGCAGCGATTTTGGTGCTCAAAATAGTGCTAGTTAAGGAACTAAGTGCTTGTTTAAGATGTCAAAGCAGAAACCAAATTTTGGGGATCAACTTGAGGCCTTCTCTAGAATTAAATGGAGCGCTGAGATTGAATATATCAAGTGGTCATCAAATACAAGCGGGACGCGAATCTCAGACTGCTGGAATTGGAGCACAGTATGAATCCAATTCGCAATTCGGATCACATTCGAAAATTCAAGCCGGATCTAATTTTGAACATCAATCAAAGAACGAGATAGTTGTTGGAGGTGGACTTGGAATACTTGGAGTACAGGGTGGACATGGATCTCAGTCGAATATTCAACTAGGGTCTAATTTCAATGCGGATCACCAAGCTGTTGTAGGTGGAGCACAGACGGGACATAGAATATTTGAAATACAGGGAGGTCAAAGTTCACATTCGAATATTCAAGGTGGATCTAATTTTGAACATCAATCAAAGAGGGAGATAATTGCTGGAGGTGGAATACAGTCTGGACTGGGAATACTTGGAATACAGGGTGGACATGGATCTCAGGCGAATATTCAACTCGGATCTGATTTCAATGCGGGTCACCAAGCTGTTGTAGGTGGAGCACAGACGGGACATAGAATATTTGAAATACAGGGAGGTCAAGGTTCACATTCGAATATTCAAGGTGGATCTAATTTCGAACATCAATCAAAGAGGGAGATAATTGCTGGAGGTGGAATACTTGGAATACAGGGTGGACATGAATCTCAGGCGAATATTCAACTCGGGTCTAATTTCAATGCGGGTCACCAAGCTGTTGTAGGTGGAGCACAGACGGGACATAGAATATTTGAAATACAGGGAGGTCAAAGTTCACATTCGAATATTCAAGGTGGATCTAATTTTGAACATCAATCAAAGAGGGAGATAATTGCTGGAGGTGGAATACTTGGAATACAGGGTGGACATGAATCTCAGGCGAATATTCAACTCGGATCTAATTTAAATGCGAATCATCAAACAGTTGTAGGTGGAGCACAGACGGGACAAGGAATACTTGAAATACAGGGAGGCCAAGGATCTCAGTCAAATATTCAAGCCGGATCTGATTTCAACGCGGGGTATCAATCAAATAAGGAGATAATTGTTGGAGGTGGACTTGGAATACTTGGAATACAGGGGGGCCAAGGATCAGAGCAGCAGTCGGGGAATGGAATTCTGAATGTACAGTTAGGACAAGGATCACAGCAGCAGCGGTATGTTGATGGTGGATTCCAGGCGGGACTAGGATCAGAGCAGCAGACGAATTATGGAGAAGGATTCCAGTCGGGACAAGGAATACTTAATATACAATCAGGACATGGATCACAGCAGCAGACGAATATTGAAGGAGGATTCCAGTCGGATCAAGGAATACTTGGTATTCAGTCGGAACAAGGATCTCAGCAGCAAGCGAATGTTGGAGGAGGATTCCTGGCGGGACAAGGAATACTTAATATACAATCAGGTCAAGGATCACAGCAATCCGAACTTGGAATTCTGGGATCTCAGAATGACGCATCATACCAATCTGGAATACAGTTGGGAAATAGAAATCCTTCGCTTATTATATCACAGTCGGAACAGAGGTATACAGAATTCTTCAGTCAACAAGATATCCTAATGGACGCCCAGCTGAACACGGTTGGTATTATCTATATATATATAAAAGACTACAACCTGACTGACTGACTGACTGGTGACTCGTACAGCTCAAGCCCTAAGAGAATTTTTCAATTTTCATTTTCATCCGATCAGCTCCAAACTCATTTTCAAAGATCTAAATGGTAGATTAGCAATGACTGCTTACCAACTTTGTGGAAAACTCAATGTTAGTACTCCCATCATCCGATCAGCTCCAAACTCATTTTCAAAGATCTAATTGAAAATTCAATAGAGATTCTTTACCAATTTAGCGGAAACGTTATCCCCAAAGTCGGCAAATGTTCGGAAAACTGTTGTATGAAACTTTTAAGCTTATCGTCCGATCAGCTTCCAAGCTATTTTCAAATATGATAGCTCACCAATTTGGCGGAAAACTCACCCCTAAAGTTGAAAAATGATCGGAAAACAGTTGTTTGAAACTTTTTAACTTATCATCCGATCAGCTCCAAACTCATTTTCAAGATCTATTAAAAAATTAAATTACTAACTCTCCCTCTCCATCCTCTCGCAGGTCCAGCTAATCACCAAATATGGTTTTCCGGTGGAAACTCACTATGTCACCACTGAAGATGGTTACATTCTCTGCCTGCATCGCATGCCTCGGCCTGGTGCACAGCCCGTTCTTCTGGTACATGGAATTATGGCCAGTTCCTCGTCTTGGGTTCAAATGGGTCCTGCCAACGGCTTGGCCTATATTCTCTATCTCCAAGGATATGATGTCTGGATGCTAAACACTCGCGGCAGTCTCTACTCCCGGGATCATGTGAACAAAAGAATTAAAGTTGACAAAAAGAAGTTCTGGGACTTCTCTTTTCATGAAATTGGTATTTACGATCTTCCAGTGGCCATTGACAACATATTGCAGAAAACAGGTGTGCAGAAGATACAGTACATAGGACATTCGATGGGCTCAACCGTATTCTTTGTCATGTGCAGCGAACGACCCGGATATGCCTCGAGAATAGAGCTAATGCAGGCTCTGTCGCCTACAGTTTTTATGCAAAACACCAAAAGTCCCGTGCTTAATTATTTGCGTCTGTTCAAGGGCTCATTTAGGGTAAGGGTTGGGTGTTTGCCTCGAAAATGTAATATACATAAATTTTACCTTCAGCTGCTGCTCAATCTATTTGGAGGCCATGAAATCTCATTGAACAACCAACTTATTGCCAAGTTTAAGCAGCGTGTCTGCTCCCTTTCGAATTTGACTAGTCGCATATGCGAAATATTTGAGTTCATAGTGTGCGGTTTCGACTGGTCACAATTTAATACGGTGAGTGGCAAATTTAAAGGTAAAATCTTTTATTTCTCCATATTCCTTTTTCTTACAGACCCTCACCCCGCTTATAAGCGGACATTCATCTCAAGGTGGCTCTGCCAGACAAATCCTTCATTTGGCCCAGCTCTCTGGTAACTTAAACTTTAGGCGCTACGATCATGGCCCTGTGACCAATCGCATACGCTACCAGTCCTATACACCACCTTCGTACAATCTGTCGCAAGTCAGCTGCCGTGTGGCACTGCATTATAGTGACAACGATTGGTTAGCGTCTAGCGAGGATGTGGGCAGTTTGCAGACACGTTTACCCAATTGCATTCAGACTCGTCGAGTGAATTTGGACACGTTTTCACATTTCGATTTTACCATTTCGAAGGATGTTAGGCCGCTGTTGTACAACAGTGTGACTCAGTTAAGTGGTCAGTTTAGAGTATCAATCAATTGAAGGGAATATTTAGAAACACTTAAGAGTGAATAAAATTGGCAGGTGAAGTTTTTCCATTGGCTTAAATATAACTGGTTACACCAGGTCACAAAATTCAGTTTTCTTTGGTTTGATTTTGTGGTTTTTCTGAAAGGTTTTTATTTAGAACGGATGTATGATAGTCGAGCCATAAGTAAATCAAACAATTTTGTGGGAAGCAACAGCGGGCAGCACTTTACACACCTTAAGGCAATCTTTCAGAGGGACAGAGTATAATTTCAAAATCCTTTTTTCTCTACACATACACTTAGAGAAAAAATAAAGAATTTCATACTTGGATCAAGAAAGTTTGATGTCAAACGTTCGATTAAAATGAAAATTCTTGATCCAAAAGCGAAATTTTTGATCCAAGTATTAATTATAGATACCGTTTTTCTTGATCCAAGAGTTTTAATACTTAAACCAAGTACAAATTATTCTCAAATCTCAAACGTACTCAAACCTAAGATTCCTCATTCTTGAATCATGGGCATAGTCCATTGTCAAAAACTTGTATCAAGAGCTCACAAGGTTAAAGAGAAAGATCCTATGGAAAATGAAGAAAGAAAGGAAAGGTAGAGGAATCTTTCTGGGAGCAAATTAATCTCGAACAAGCTTAAAGTTATTCTGCTTTGGGATTAAATTGAGCTCAAAGTTTTTTGATTAATTTAAACTTTATGGGACTACCGCGGGATAAATTTGATCTTTCAGGATTGAAAAAAGTGAGATCGAATCAATCTTTTTTCGGATCGCCTCAAGAATATCCGGGATTACCCTGTTTTCAATTCTGTTTGGATTGGTTTTTGTTTTGAGAGTAGTTTATGTATGAAGATTACACCAGCATAACTCTACGGTTACCCAGTCGGACTTGTCGGAACGTGCTTCCCAAGGAAGAATGCACTTCCAACTTTTGCAGTATGATAGAAGGCATATAATCTGTATGAAAACTGATGCACGTTTTTTTTGGCAGTAGATTAGAAGCAAAGAAGTCAGCACAACATGAAAACGTCCCTTCTAATGTAACGCATGCAGCACGCGCGCTATTGGAAACCAATAAGCGAAATGAGGCATTAAATTTGAATAACAATCAAACTTCCCTTCTAATGGCATGCTTGGAGCATAGAGAACCGAGCGCTTTTACGAAGTTGAACCAACAACAATAACCCATGCAATCGTCCCTTCTAAGAGAACAGTTCCTGCTGTGATTCGGCCCTATACAAAAGCTAAAGGAAGATTGCTGGGTTTTGCAACTACTTCATAGTGACAAAGGTTGTATACGGGATGTGCTACTGGCATGCAGACAGGTCCGACTGGGTAAGTACGGGGGGAAGATTAATAAAAAGTAGTCTACTAAAGTAAGATGGTAAACGGACCTCAGGATTCCTGTTCACACCACGAAAAGCAATCAATTAGAATTGCTTTTGCACAGATTCTATTTTATTTTGATGAGACCACACACATGATCTATACTCAAGAGTAGGACGGAGTAGGACATGGTAGTGTAGGGATCATCAAATTCCTTCGACAACCGCTTAATAATCCCAATAACACTTGTGGCCTTATTAGCAGTAGCAGTTACCTGAGAGTTAAATTTAAGTTGATAATCAAGAACTACCCCAAGATCATTTACTTTATTTAGCCGCCGCAATGCCACATTATCAAGCAAGTGAGTGAGTAATTGTGATAAGCTTCTGTAAAAAGTCAGAACCTTACACTTTGAACTGTTTAGGTTGCGAAGATTATCTTGCAACTATTACAAGTCTGCCTACAAATTATAGCGAGAAACCATATCATTATATGTTAAACACATTTTCACATCAGCAACATACATTAGTACCCGTGAGTGAGCCAAGACTGAAGCCAGATCATTGATGAAGATAGTAAAAAGCAATGAACCCAAGTAACTGTCTTGGGAAACTCCAGAAGTAACCTGGATGCATACTTTTTGGGTTGAAGTTTTTAGGTAATCAGACTTAAAACAAAAGGCTCCATTATAGCGCATCCGACTATCAAGCACTAGAGTGACAGTGCGTCAAATACCAGTAAAGAGTGCAGCCATATGCTATGCACTCAGCAAGCAAAAAGCCCGTTGGTGAAGACGGCGAGTATCTGGTTAAATTGTTGCATCAATTGTAGACTTTTTCCACATTCTTTATAAAGTTAAGATAAAGCACTTAACTCTCAATTTCATATTGAAAATAATTCCAATTTTTTGGTTGGAACTTAAGCATTTCTAGACAATAAGCCAAATATATGACCCACTAGGCATATTGTTTGGCTGTTTGTTTGGTAAACGTGACGTATGAGTAATATTTTTGAAAAATTTAAGCCCCAGTTGCGCCCATTTAATTTTGTTGACTTTCAAAACGCTAAAATGTGTTACAAATATAAGTTTTGAAAGTGAAACTAAGATACAAGAACGGGTTCGCTTTCTTACTTTCTTCTAAAAATTTCAACACTAAACCCTTAAATCATTTCAAGTTCCTTCTTTTTGAGCTCTTTAAATTCACTTGTCTTGCATACCCACCTCCATTACTCTTTGGGCTTAAACCATCTGCTGCCACATACATTTTGCCAACTAAATCCTTCAAGGCCACCACCAAGCTCCCTGCTGTTCCAAGTTCAACATTTATAAATGTCAACATGGAAGCCTATGCCCCTGGGAGTCCTTTTTGCGGAAGATGAAATAAGTGGGACGGGCTTTAAATATTTCCGAGAAAACACTCATACGCCTGGGTGTGCGTGTGTGTATTTGTGTGTACATATGCGTCTGCCTTCGGGCCATTAAAATAATGTTTAGCGCGTGATTTTCCATCCTCCATCCAACGACATCAATTGTCAACGTTTAGCTGCTGGGCAAGTTTATCGAGACAGAGGCTCAGAGTTGCACCTGTGGGGAAGTTTGCCAACATCAATAACACTAATGGGAAAAGGATAAAGATAAGCATTAAATAACACACGTACGACTGGCATTTGGAGGCTTATAGTACGTACGAGGAGCGTTTGCCCTGGCGGAGCAGGCCTACCGTGTGTGGTGTGCCGGGTTTTGTTTTGGCTCGCGGGGATGGCTTCGTGTACGTGCAGCTGTTAAGCGACACGTTGCCCGCCCTTTTTCGCTTGCTTGACGCATTTTTCACATTTTGCGTTTCCGCTTCCGGTTGTGAGCCAAAAAATTGTGTCACACTCGCAAACACGTGAGCAATTTAAAGTCATTTCGATTGCAAACTTAATTTAAAAATGAAAGAACGAAGAAGAAAGACAAAAACTGAGAAGGAAGGGAACTTTATGAAATCGCTCTGGGGGGTGAAAATATGTAAATTGTGGAATTTTTCATTTATGTTATTTTTTGCTGATATGCATTGGTTTTTCATTTTTGGCAAGCCTCAAGCCCTGAAAGAAGCTTAATGAGCGCAAATTGATGGGAAATTTGCATTTGGGAGAGCTCTAATGGTGGAAATTAGAGCTAAGTGATGCAGTTAACATGGGTAAATCTAGGGAAAGATGATAAAAAAGAGTTCTAGAACAAGTTTAATTTTCTTGCATAAACTAAGACTTCCAATTTTAGATTGACTTAAAGAAGCACTGCGATAGACTAGATCGAAGTATTGAAGAAATTTGGAATGAGCTCAAAGCCAAGTTGTAGAGGAGGTGTCGCACCAATGAATATATTCTTATAATCATAAGGCCAACGAAACTAATTCAGTACACAGAGAAAACAAAATTAGCTACACGCCGCGTGTAGAATCAACAATCCTAAACGAAACGTAATTTGCCCTGTTGCCCTTTGTTTTTGCAACCAGCCAAGAAGAGCTGATCACCATATCAAGTTTTGGTCTTGCATACAGTCCATCCTGTACCGTCCGTCCGATTAATTAGGAGGAGATCAAAGAATAGATAAAGCGAAGTTGGAAGTTGGTCATTTTCCAAGCCCCTAGAAACGTGCCAATGTGGTCATGGTATCGAAAAAGCTTGTCCACATAATTTTGACTCATATCGCCCTATTAGCCTCCTGCTTACTTTCTATAAAAATTTTTAGCGGCTTCTTCTAGCATGGTTTTTGACAATTGACTATTTTGGGTCTGCGCTGCCAGATCACCAGTTTGGATTTCGCAGCCGTCACAGTACAGTGGAACAGGTTCACAGTGTAGTTAATCATATCCTCGATGCAGTATTTATAGATGTATTTTTAGATGCCTTTGATAGAGTCTGGCTTGAGGGATTGATGTATATATTGATGCCGATACTCCCGGAGTGACTGTGGAGACATATTGACTTATTTTTGACCCACAGAACTTTCTCTGTTGAAGTGCGGTCCTTCATACGTCCTATTCGTGCTGGTGTCCCTCAAGGAAGTGTTCTTGTCCCTGTTTTGTACACAGTTTTTACTGCTGATCTACTATCTCTTGATATCTAGAAAACCACAGGAACGGAACGAATTTATCTCGACGAATTTGAACGTAGGGTCTCAAAATGGAATATAGGTGTTAGTGTGGAGAAGACGCAGCATGCTACTTGTAACGAACCTTTGCAGCTGGGCGAAGCTCAAGGGTGCTCGGGGATCGCTTCAACAAAATTTTATTGAAGAATTGCCAGAAATAGAATTTCCACAATTTAAATGTACTTAAGTCTATTTCTGGGTTGGTTCAAATCACTTAGTATGGAGTTTCAGGCTAAGTTCACAATTCACTTTACATTTTAGCTCTTATCCTTGACTCTCGCGCGTTCGCGCTTGCTCCCGTACCGACTCGAAGTACTCGCTCAGTTCCTAGTGTCCCCGTCTGCCTTCGTCGTGCTGTTCGCTACAACCCCGCAGGACTTCCGTCCTACCCACTGGCTACCGTTGACCTCCTGGCAAATTATCGTCGAGCAAATCGCTTCGACCTTAGCTCGCACTTAGGTTCACAATAAATTTATTGCAGCCTAATAAAAACGTAAGAGTCTTTCTCTTAAAGTGACTATATTTCCGGCAAGTTTTCAACATCCTCGATAGTATAGTGGTTAGTATCCCCGCCTATCACGCGGGAGACCGGGGTTCAATTCCCCGTCGGGGAGAAGTGAATTTTTTCTTTTTTTTTTTAATATTTTAAATTGAACTTAATAATTAAACTTAATCTAAAGTTGATTTTGGTAAATTTATCATTATAACTAAAGCCTTTTTTGATCCATTTTTAGCTACTTCTAACATATTTTGCTCAAATGTATCAACGTTTTGATCTCATGTTCTGGCAACACTGCATGAAATGCAAAAGAATTGTTAACACAACACATTCAACAGTGAACACCCAAAGTAGGCGTATAGCACAAGAAATTTAAATCCGAAAAAGAAGAATGCCATGAAACTTAACTCTAATATTAAAGAAATATTACTTGTTGAGTAAAACACCCCGACTGGGACATTCTTACTGGGTATATAAATCTGGTAAAGTCCCTAAAAAGCAAAGAAAATTTAAATAGCACAGCAAAATTAGCCAAACTATGGCTTCCACATCAAAATCTGCCCTTAATAAAGTGTGGCTGTTATGTACATCCGGAGGCTGGGTTGATTGAAAAGGACATCTCTTCGTTTGATCGATCTATTTAGCAATATGCTCCGGATGCCGATCGGTGGGGCAAGGTGCTCATCGCTTGCGTAATTGAATTTAGGCCCAAAACGAAAGGGGCCTACATTTAACGAGTTAACGGCAGTTTTACGGAGGCTGTATGGATACCTGTGTTGTCGCAACGTTGTGATGATCGGGTTACAGTTTCTATCTGTTCAAGGTATCAATGATTGTCGCCGAAATAGGTTCAACGCATTCGTTTGACGATTTATATAAATCCCCAAAATCTACAAATGGACGTAAAATTGCAAATTCCGATCGTTCGTTTGAATCGGCACTCAAGGAGATTTCCACCATGGCCGATCGAATAAAATTGCCCATTTCTATTGCCGATAAAGCCATTGCTCTATTTCAGCAGTTGCATGACGGCAAACACCTGAGACGTCATTCAAATAATGCAAAAGCCACGGCATGTCTTTATGTTGCTATTCGACAGGATCGGTTTCCACGCACCCTTAAAGAACTATGGGACGTAAGCCAAGCTAGTAAGAGGGAAATTGGTAAATGCTTCAATGCGACACTAAAAGCGCTGAAAATTGAGGTGGACTTAATATCGCCTGACGATTTTATGGGCCGCTTTTGCGCCGGCCTATATCTGCCAACTATGGTGCAAAATGCTGCTTCAAATATAGCAAGGAAGGCTGTCCAAATGGGCATTGTGCCAGGGCGATCGCCCTTTTCAGTGGCTGCGGCTGCAATATTCATGGGCTCACAAGCGTCCGAGCAGAAGCGCACCTATTCAGAAGTGGGTAATATGGCGGATGTCTGCGACAACACCCCTAAGCAGTGTTACCAACTGAGGTATCCTCATGCAAATCAACTTTTTCCGGAAGACTTCGTGTTTACCACTTCGATTGATCAGTTGCCACATTACAACATAAAGGATTGATGCACAATTATTGAATTGAATTTGTTTTTTATTTCATTAAAATAATTCGCGATTTTATTCATGCATTCGAAAACGATGTTTCTCTTTCCGACGTTTGACTGGGGGATTGAACATATGATTTATTTTTTTTTTTTATTTTATTATAGAACCGTTTAAATGGCTTTACTGCTTTCCCTATTCATCATAAAATCGGAATTACAGGGGACAAAGTCGTTTGTGGACTGAGCAAAAAAAATTAGCAAACTTGACTTCATTTTGTAAAAAAAAAAAAAAAAAAAACCACAAAAAAAAATCTTTCATTATCCAAGTATTATTTCGATGTAAAGTAAATTTAAAATTTTTACTTTACATCGAATTAATTCACATCTGGATACAGACCTAAAAGATCCGAAAATTTTTTTCTTAAGTTTAGACTTCAACCCTCCCATTTCGAAAAACTATCGACGCCACTGTAACTTGATCATCGTTCATCCGATCTTTACCAATCCTTTGGGGGATTGATAATAAATCTGGACTACTAAATATGTCCAAAAGGCACGGACCAGAGATCTACAAGAGTGGCTGTTTTCTTGACTCGAATATACTTGTTGTAAATGCGTCTTGGGTATGATTTTCTACTCAAAATATGTAGTCAATTCATATCGTAGTGGCATTTCAGTGACTGGTCTCAGTTTTGAGCGGGTGTCCAATTTACTTGTTCCTGCTTTGAGCGACACGCAGACTTTGCAGGTTACATACCAATTTTACTCAGACAGCAAAGAGGAATACGCAAATAACCCGGTGTTGTAAGCACACATATTACAATCTTCTTCATACCTTTTTTCAGTGGGCGTTGGCAAAATTACAAAAACAATACACAAAGAATTCGCTTCTGCTGACGTCAAAGAAGGGATGAATTTGACGAGAAGTGAAGGAAACGAACAGAAGCCGAAGACATATCAGAGAGCAATCACACAAGGTCACCAGAATAAAAAATTCCACAAGAGGCAAGCATGAGTAAAAAAATACTTAAGTGAGAAAGCGATAGATAGAAAATGCTTTGCTTGAATTGTTGGTGGATAGTTCCACACTCAAATTTTCCGGTTCCCTGTTTGTATGAGCACTCGCTACGTGAGTGGCGCGAGTGTTTTCGGCACTTAAGTGCGAGACGCAAATATGCCGCGAGTAGAAATACTACTGTATTCATTTTGTTGGAGTAGTCGGGATATCCGAGTGCGAAAATATCAAGTTCTTATGCAGTGCACTTGCAGTTGCGGTGCACTCGTGCAGATCTCTGGTACGAACATTCTATCTATAAAACTGCCGGAATTTTGACGCTTTTTTTCGAATTGCGAATATAAGAAGTTTTTGTCCCATACATATCGAAGCACTATCTCTTACCATATCCGAGATCTGTTTATATATACGGACGGATGGACAGAAGGAAACGGCTATATCGACTCGGCTGTTGACCCTATTTTGTTTTTCAAGCAATAAATATACATTTGTTTTGAGCATAGACTTTCATTGTCTCCTTCTTCAAGTCAGCTTTGCCAAGTGCTCACTTTTGATCACCTCAAAATCTATGGTACCCAACTATGGTATGAAAGAAGCGACCCAGTAATGTTTCTCCTAGAAAATTGATATTTGTGCAAATCGAATTATTTGTTTTCGATGAGGTGATCCTGACCTGAACGCACTGAGAACCTAAATCCATAAAATTCTTCACGCAGCTGTACGATAGCGAGATATATATATTTTTATATGGTACTTCTAGAAAAACATATGAAAAAGGTAGATAGATCAAAAATAAATGGCAAATAATACACAGCACGCAGTAATACGGCCCTTGGACTACTCGCGTACTGTTCCTTAGATGCTGTTACTCTCCGCTCAGTGCTCCAGTTGCTCACGCATGGGCAGCCGGCGCAGTCGACTGGAGATTGACCCTCTGTATTTTCTTCTTATGCATGCGTCCCTCCTCGTGCTGTTTGACCGACTTCAGATGGTTCAGCATGACGTTGCACACCTCGCAATAGAAGGCGGCATGAAGGTCGGGCACCTTGTTTACCTCCTTCTTGCAGCAGTTGGTGACCATGTAGAAGCCCACGGGATTTAGGGGTGCCAGCGAGCCATTGGCGCTGATGCGATACACGTGACTGCCGTTGAAGGGCAGGCCCAGGCTCGCATAGGCGGTATGCACTCGCCGGCGATGGCGGGCTCCGGCCATGTGCATGGACATCTGGGACTCGGATGTGATGCTGACATCGCACAGCTCGCACATCAACCACTTGGCGTCGGTGCGCACCCAACGACCCTCCTGGTCGTAGTAACCCTCGCCGTTGGGCTTGCTAATGTGACGGGCGACCAAACGGTGACGGCGTCCGAAGAAATGCTGCTGGGCATGCATCACGGAGGTCAACTTGAGGTCGCACAGCTCACAGTAGAAGGCCTCAGGGCCAGCGGTGCGCAGATACTGCAAAACGTCGTCGGGCATGCCACCCTCTTCGCAGCAATGGCGCATCAGCCAGGAGCTGACGCGGCGATCGTGCGCCCGTGAGGAGTAATGATCGACGGCGTTGCGTACCGTACGCATGGTGGTGCGACACAGACTGCAGTAGTTCCAGCGGAAGAGTGTGTGGAGCACGGCCGGACAGGGGTTGTTGGGCGAGTCGGCTGCTGGGAAGAGAAATGTTCCAAGAGAGACGGCACATATGAGGATGGGAATCGCTTAAGCCTTACCAGTAACCAGCTGCTGCGGCTGCTGTTGGTGGTGTATTTCCCTCTGCTGTTCCAGTGTCTTTTGTTGCTCCAGTTCTTGCTTCAGTTGTAGTCTTAGCTTACGCTCCCGGCTCAGACTCAAGAGGCACTCGGGTGGCTCCTTTCGAGTCTCGTACACTTTGTAGCCATTTTTAGGGGGCGGCGGAGGATCCACACTTGCCTGCTTAACGCCATTCAGGCCATTGAGCGGTTGCTTTTGATATTTCTGTATATAACCATTGAGATGGGGGACTGGTTGTTCCTGATGTCCATTTTTCACATATTCCCCATTCTCATCCAAACAAAGTTCGGCCAGTCTACGTGTTCCATTCTTGTTGACCGGCAATTTGCAACCATTCAAGGGAGCAGGAGGATGCTCGATGGTGATGCCATTTAGAGGTTTTCGCTGTGGCGTCTTCGTGACATACTCATTGTTCTCGTCCAGAATCAGCTCGGCTATCTCCAGGGCCGGCGGATCCTTGGCCTTCAGCCATAACTCAGCATACTCCAAGGGACTGCGCTGCTGCCTGTACAGCGTGGAATTAAAGTGCGCCCTGATCTTTTCCCCAGCCTCACACGTCACGGGCGGTTCAGCCAAAGTGGACAGATTATCCAGGTAATGGGGCTTGAGCTGCATATGCATCGATTGTTGAGCCAACACCATCTGGGGAGGACCCGCCGGCTTATGGCCATGCATGGGACAAGGCGGACGCTCGATGGCTGGATTGGACCAGTACTTTGGACCCTCCAACGCGGTGGGCACACTGTCATCCCAGTGCTTAAAGTCCGGTGGCACATTCACCTGATAGCGGAAGATGGTCGGGTTGTCCATACGCCTCAGCTCCACCAGCACCGGCACATGACCGGAGGGAGTGCATGGCTTCGGCAAGGCTACCGCCAACTTGCTAATACTCTTGGCACACTGCAGCGCAATCTGCTCGTGGACCAGCGGCACGCGGCGGCTGGAGTTCAGCTGGTGCTTGCGGACCAGCATTTTTAATTCGATCTTTCAGGTAGTGCAGGAACTGGTAGGGTTTCTGGGTGGGTTTTGATTAGTGCATCTGGTTCGGTTTGTTGTTTTTCCTTGGCCTTCGTATGAGAACTGAGTGATTGATTGATTTGACTGAAGTTTCGCTACTTACTTTTTTTCCAGGAAAATGTGGAGCTCGTGTTTTGTTTTAATTGGGTTTCTTGGCCTGGCGAAAGTCCTTTCTTCGTTTGCGGTTCTACTACTTAGCTAATACGAAATGTTTGCTCAACATTTGAATTTGTTTGGGAATCGGGGTGTTTATAAAGTGTGAAAGGATACTCCACCAATCGAAAGCTACATAACAAAACACTTAATGACGAGGCACCAGGCACGCGGATGAATCAATTGTCAAGGCATGCTGAGTGTTGAGTGAATGTTTGAGGGATTAATACTGGAACCGGAACCGATACTAATTTTTATTTTGAGGACCGAATACCGATAGAACCGGATCGAAACGGAAACGTTGGTACTGGAACTGTTTCGGGTTTTTTTTTTAACTTTTGAATAGCACATTAGAATTTTGGTCAGATGTTTGTAACGCAAAATAGGAATCATAAGACGTCCTTTACACGATGTAAGATTTTCTTGCCACATTTCACAGAAGGCTTAAAATTCAAGCACCCCCCTGTAAAATGACTTGCACGAAAATCACGCAGCTTCTAAAAGGCGCTTAACGTATGTTCGTAAATTGCCCGCGTGTGGCTCAGCGGCTGGTGTCCGGAAAAATGTACATGGAGTGTCTTTACGAATTTTCGTGCATCTAGCTATGCTGCGTTTGCTTGACCAGTCCGAGTGCTGATGTGGACACCAACTGGCTGAATATATTCATCGACTCCGATGAAGCACAAGACTTGATGGAACAGACGACTGGCCGAGGGATGAAGCCCGCTCTGGATCTACCTGAACACATATGTCCCTCATGCTTGACAGCGGCAGGAATTGCTTTGAATTTCAAGCGGCGATTGGAGCTGAGTCCGAAGCGTTTAAACGTGCAGACCACAGAAGAAAAGACTCTTAAAAACATTGGAAAAGCGAGCAGAAAGCGGCTTTTCGAGTGTTCCCCCTGCCCAAAGACCTTTAACACTAAGCACAACCTGGAGCGACATCAACGCACGCATACTGGCGCAGTGTTGCCAGAACGTGAGGTTCAAAAGTTGCTCGATTTTCAAAAAAAAGTTGCTAGAAATAGCTAAAAATAAAAAAAAGTTGCCAAAAAAAAATAGCTAAAAGCTAAAACTTAAAAAACTGTTGTTTCCGGACTGAAATCCAATAGATTCTTGTCAAAAATTAATTTGTAATGAGTTAGGAAAACAAAAATACTTTTAATGAGGTTTGCAAACCGCTCTAAAAACAATGTTGCCAGAATAAAGGATCCAACAGCTGATAAGTTTGTGCAAAAAAAAAATGCTAGAAATAGCTAAAAATTGTAAAGGGTAGAACTGAAAAAAATTGTTTTTAAGACTAAAATCCAACCATAACATAAAAATTACGGTAATTGTCTGGTATACATAATTTCGGTACAGAATCAGCAAACTTTAATTTTAATTTAAAAAAGAAACAAGGAAGAAAGTCGGTCAAGCCCGACTATATTATACTCTGTACTAGTTGGGGTCGCCGCTCGCATTTGCTCCCGATTATATTATATAAAATCGGTATTCAGGGAACACCACGTGGAGGCCATTGCAATAGCAATGGGGTCGATAGCAATGGGGTCGATGAATAAAGACCTACGAGTCGACTTGAGTTGCTTAAATACTTATCATTTAAGGTGCTGTTACATACTTTTGCACAAACTTATTATACTCAATGTACCTTTGGTGCAGAATATAATTAGCGCTGATTAGGAAAAGTTGGTACTAAAAACATGGCTTTCCTTGCTTGCTTTTCAGTCATAAATCTAATGCTGGCAATGCGATTGAAGTACTAAATCTCATGAGTAGTGAAACTCAACTAAAATCACATGAACTAAAACAATTTCTAATGATTATGCCTTAAATTATCACTCGGAAATTCACTTCTAAGACTTTTTACTCAGGGGTAGTTCTATAGCAAATGTGTCAAACCAATTTGCGTGATTTTGAACTTCGTCTTAAGAATATAAAAATTGCTAGAAATAGCTAAACATAAATTTAAAGTTGCTAGATTTATAGCTAATAGCATTTCCGAAAATTATTAAGCATTTCCACTTTCAAAAATGCTAGATCTAGCAACTAAATAGCTAAAATGGCAACACTGTACTGGCGAGCGACTCTTCGAATGTCTCCACTGCTCGAAGACCTTGGCCGAAAAGTGCTATATGGAGGAGCCCCTCCACAGGCATACTGGCGAACGCCCTTTTAAATGTACCCAGTGCCCACGGTCATATGCCCTAAGGAGCTCTCTAACGACACACCTGCGTACTCATACCTTCCAATGCTCGCAGTGCTCGGAGACCTATTAATCAAGAAGTCTTCGTACTCTCGAGAGACAAAAACACTTCGAATTTTCCCACTGGTCGAAGACCTTTCGCAATAAACGCAATCTGGAGCGACACCAACTTTCAAATACTAGCGATCGACCTCACTCATTCCCAGAATGCTGAATGTTTTTTGGTCGAAAGAGATTCTAAATGAACTCCTACTTACTCATACCGGCCAGCAACCCTTCAAATGCCCTCAGTGCTCGAATTTGAAGGTCAAGAAGTTGTTCGGGACTGGTCCCGATCCTACGATCTATTAGGGACGTCTGCTCACTTTTCATTATGTTCTGACCAAAACTATATTACCGTCATTTGTTTCTCCTATAACTCAGCCACAATATATTGGCTGTTTTTGTCACTGTTTGGTCACTGTTGGGTCACTATTTGTTTACTGTTTGCTCACTGTTGAGGTCACTGTTTTGGTCAATGTTATTGTATTGGTAGCAGTTTGTTCACTGTCTCGGTCACCGCTTTGCCCCTTTTTGGGCACTGTTTGATCAATGTTTTGGTCCATGATACAATTATATAGGTACGGAGCACATTTAGTAAAAAATGTGGACTGACAGCATTTGCTAAGAGAGCCAGAGATCGTATGTAAGAGAGTGTGTAATGCTGGGTTTATACTGCGTCACAGAGTGTCACATTTCAGTTTCACAATGTCACTGCTCCATACGAATTTGACACTAAAATGTGACACTCTGTGACGCAGTATAAACCCAGCATAAGTGAAAGTCTGACAGGGCACACGCACACAAATTTAGTGTGTTTGTGAAGAAAAACGATATTCAAAATTACATACATGATGTAAATCAACATCAGCAACAACAAAGTGAGCTGTGCAAACCAAAAACCCTCCCCAAATTTTCCGCCGGCAATCGGAGAGAAGAGAGTGTGACAACCTTGAACATGGAATGACTCCAACAGACTAAAATAATGAGCACTAAATTGAGAGCACACTGACATATCCGCCGTACCTATATAGTTGTATCATAATTTTGTTCACTGCTTGGTCCAACCTCGCCAGGCGCCTACTTCGCAAGCGTAGGATAAATGGAATAAGGGCAAGACGCAGGCTCCAAAGGATCCACCCAGGTGACCTGGATAATCGCAGGATCTAGCATAAACACTTCACAACAACCAGAATAAACACAACCTGACTATTACCATATCTTACCGACTAGAAACACATACAATACCAATACAAACACAAAATCTTGTCATACTACATTCAACCTTAGATGTTAAAGACCTTACAACTAAGCACACACAAAAACAAACCCCCAAACATGAACAAATTAAAACTTAGAAAAACCCTCGCCCTACAATATAAGTTATTATAAAAATAACAGTAAGTTGTAAAATTTAGATAAAGGTATCTAAATAAATAAACATTTTATTTAAAAAAAAAAAAAAAACTGCTTGGTCACTGTTTTGTTCACTGTTTTGGTAACTGTGTCCACTGACTTGGTCATACTTTTGCTTATTTTTTTGGTCATTGTTTGGTCACTGGTTTTGTTGTGGTCGCTGTTTGGTCACTGTTCGTTCACTGTCTTGGTCACTGTTTTTGTTGTGATCACTATTTTGGTCACAGTTTTCGTCACCGTTTCCTTCCATTTTCCCACCCTCTTCAACCACCAAAACGTAACCCCCTGCTGCATTGACAAACTTGCATAGACCAAAGCGGCTGACAATGCAAAATCAAAAGCGTAACGGAAAGAGAAACATTGTTTTCGAATGCATGAATAAAATCGTAAATTATCTTAATGAAATGAAAAAACAAATTCAATTCAATAATTGTGCATCAATCCTTTATGTTGTAATGCGGCAACTGATCAATCGGAGTGGTAAACTCGAAGCCTTCCGGAAAAAGTTGATTTGCATGAGGATACATCAGTTGGTAACACTGCTTAAGGGTGTTGTCGCAGACACCCGCCATATTACCGACTTCTGAATAGGTGCGCTTCTGTTCGGACGCTTGTGAGGCCATGAATATTGCTGCCGCAGCCACTGAAAAGGGCGATCGCCTAAGCATGATTTTCATTTGGATTGCCTTCTTTGCTATATTTGAAGCAGCATTTTGCACTACAGTTGGCAGATATAGGCCGGCACAAAAGCGGCCCATAAAATGGTCAGGCGATATTAAGTCCACCTCAATTTTCAGCGCTTTTAGAGTCGCATTGAAGCATTTACCAATTTCCCTCTTACCAGCTTGGCTTACGTCCCATAGTTCTTTAAGGGTGCGTGGAAACCGATCCTGTCGAATAGCAACATAAAGACATGCCGTGGCTTTTGCATTATTTGAATGACGTCTCAGGTGTTTGCCGTCATGCAACTGCTGAAATAGAGCTTTGGCTTTACCAACAATAGTTGTAGTCAATTTTATTCGATCGGCCATGGTGGAAATCTCCTTGAGTGCCGATTCATGCGTATGATCCGAATTTGCAATTTTACGTCTATTAGTAGATTTTGGGGATTTATATAAATCGTCAAACGAATGCGATAAACCTTTTTCAGCGACAATAATCGTTGATAGACGCGAGAACAGATCATCACACCCAGCGACAACACTGGTATCCACAGCGCTATTATCGTTACTAAATGTACCCCTTTCGACGGCCACGTCAATTAAGCGATCACCCACCACCGATCGGCACACAGAGCATATGATATCACCAGAGGGACAGTCCTTTATCAACCCAGCCTCCGGATGCACATAACAGCACACTTTATTAAGGGCAGTTTTTGAAGAGGAAGCCATAGTTTGGTTTTTTGCTGTGCTTTTTTATTTTCTATGCTTTTTGACTTTATCAGATTGAGATCCCAGATAGAATGCCCCAGTCGGGGTGTTTTACTCAACAAGTAATTTTTCTTTAATATTAGAGCTAAATTTCATGGCATCCTTCTTTTTCGGATATTAGTGTCTAGTGCTGTACGCCTACCTTGGGTGTATAACTGTTAGTGTGATGTGTTAACATTTGTTTTGTATTTCATGCAGTGTTGCCAGAACATGAGATCAAAACGTTGATACATTTGAGCAAAAAATATGTTAGAAGTAGCTAAAAATGGATCAAAAAAGGCTTATATAATAATGATGAATAAACCATAAGCAACTTAAGATTAAGTTTAATTTAAAATAATATTAAAAAAAAAGAAAAAATTCACATCTCCCCGACGGGGAATTGAACCCCGGTCTCCCGCGTGACAGGCGGGGATACTAACCACTATACTATCGAGGATGTTGAAAACTTTCCCGGTAAGGTAGTCACTTAAACAGAAAGACTCGTACGTTTTTATTTAACTGCAATCAAATACTGGATTGTCGATGTGTACTCAGAAAAACGGGAATAACTTCGTCGAACGGTAACCAAATTCATTGGGCCAACATTTGTTGAACGGAGAATTGAATGGGCTTTTATAATAAAACTTAAAAAAAATTGCCTAGAATAAAATAGTGATACCAGTGGGGGTCAAAGTAGACATTTCGAAAAAAAGGAGAAAATGCCAGTTCTGTAACCCGCATTTCTTAGCCATCAAGCTAAGTCTGTCAAACCATTGATTATCATACTTTAGATTCCTCTCGCCGCTATCGGAATTTCAAAGGCTATAAAAAGTCAGACAGTCCATGTACGAGTTATTTCAATTTAAATGAGTAAAAAATGCAAAAAGCGGTTTTTTTCGGGCCGTAACTTCAGATCTTGGGGGTGTTAGGAAGAAACCAAGTATGAGGCAATCCTATACTCGACCTGCTCAACAGCGAACGGTGGGTCATTTCAAAAGTATATTTTCGCTGAAACAGGGTGTTATCTCTCTGACATTTTTACTAGATAACGCACTAGCTTAGGTATTCACATTAATAGAAACTAATAAACAAATTTTAAAACTCATTTTTGAATTCAAGTTTTCATTCATCTGTTTTCTCCCCACATTTCTCATCCTCAGGCATCTTCTGCACGAAAAAACTCGTTTTGTATAGCATGCTTTTGGGCGGGCATACAAAATGCAGCTCAGCAACATGTTGCTAACATCAGACATTAGCTGCAGCAACAGCACCCAAAACTACAAAACTATGTTTTAACACTCTTTGGTTTAATTAATGATGCGGCACTCGCCTCGCCAGAAATGTCTGATATCTTTGCTTTTAATTGCCCCGCCTGCTTATGCAGAGGCATGCGCCGGTTCTGGTTCAAACAACCGACCAGACAAAAATCGCATAAAATCTGCAGCATCCCGGAGCATCTCTGTCCCCGGCAGACAATGGCGTCGACCATAAAAAAGGAGTTATCGCTTGACAAATATCAGCCAGACCCACTGCCAGAGGCCCAGTGTCAGTCAGAGTCACAGTCCGAGTCGAAGTCGGAGTCGGAGTCTAGACAAAACATGGCGTTAAATAAATAAATAAATCGTCGGGACAACAAAAACAAAGCAACAAACTAAAGCGCAACACTCATCGACAACCGCAAAAACGGAAGCGACTTTGGCAAAATTTATGGCCATATTTTTTCTCTTTCTATTTTTTTTTTTGGTTTTGTTTGAAGAGTGAAGAGAAGAAAAAATTAGCCAACAAGGTCAATAGCAGTGGGTGGTGTGTGTGTGCGAAGGGCGTGTGAAAATGGTCTCGTCGAGACTAAAACTGAACCTGTCCAGAGATGGGCAAGTGAGCCGTGAAATGATTTCTAACTGAATGTAAATCTGTGCAAATCTATGCTGACAGAAGGTCTTCGGAGACATTCTACGCATATCGTTGAGGTTTGTATATACATTTGACAACTAAGTAGGTAAAGTTCAGTACAACATGTACCACAATATATGACTAATTTTAAGTTCATTTTACCAAACTATGGACAAATGCTAAAAGAATAGAAGAAAATGTATTTAATGTCGGAGATACTTGAATTCTAGATATGTTATTACTACACTAAGAAAAAAATTGCGGTCCAAAATTCAGCCCAAACGGACTCCCTTTAAAACCATTTCGTTCATGAATTTTTGTTCACAAAACAAGTCCGTCGGCAAACTGCATTACAACAAACGGGCGCGTCCGTTTAAAAGCAAACAGAACAATTGGTCGAAAATCATGAACAATTGGTGCTCTGGTGTTATTTTTGCACTTATGCTGCTTTGAAATTCCCAAGCAGTTATAGCAATGCTGTCATGAGGAATCCTCTGTGTCTGCTCTAATGATAGAACTGGGAGGTTCTTAAACCTCCTGTTCAGTTGACCAGCCACCTTTGTGGTGTTGTGTTTGACTATAAAAATTATGTGAAAACATAACATGACCTCTAGCCGGCTTGAACTTACTAGTTTGAATATCGTAAATGTCTTTAAGTCAGTCTCATTGTATAACCAAAAGTTTCCCAAAAATGTATCAAATTTGTTCGAAAATTGAACCCAACGTGTTACCAAAATAAGACCGCGATGTTTCTAAAATAAGACCGAGATGTTCTAAAATGGTTCTTTGAATGTTGCCAATAAGAGCACCAACTGGTCTGAAAACGTTACCAAAATGTTTCTAAAAGAAGACCGAAAGTTTGTAAAATGACTCCAAAATGTTCCCAAGTTGAGCCCAAAATGGTATTAACGCAACACCAAAACGATAATGAACATCAAACAACGGGTCTTAAAATTGCGTTTATAAAATGACACCGCCGTTCATAGATCACGAAAATGCGGGATTACTCTTGATTTCGGTAGATTTTGAAAGGATTTTTTTCTGAGTGTAAGTTTTAAATACAATGAAATGCACTGTCGAGTCAGGAAGGACGTCAAGAAGGACCAACGATCCCTCGCAGAAAGTATCTCAAGCCACGCGGAACAATGTGTGAGAAGTGGCATACACAAAAGCCAACAGACCGCCAATCAGGGCCCAAAATGGAGCTAACACTACCGCGATACCTGACCAGCTCTCCCGTTGGAGAGAATTCATCAAAGACGACCGAACCCCCGTAGTCCACAACTCCACCCCGCAAAGAAGGAACCCGAACAGAAACATTCACACAGTTCCACCCACCGTTACTGAAATCAGCCTAGCCATAGGCAAGCTTTAGAACAACAAGGCTGCAGGACCGGATGAGCTTCCAGCTGAGCAACTGAAATCTAGCACCATCATTATATCGAGGACTTATTCAAAGCGTATGGGTATCTGCAACCACCCCCCTGAGTAGAAGGAAGGAGTCATTGTCACCATTCCCAAAAAAGGTGATTCCAAAAAAGGTGTAGAAACTGGAGAAGCATCATACCAAGATTCGCTCGTTTTAAACCATTATTCTATATAGCTGCCATATAACCGATCCAGCCGATTTTCACCAACTTTGTTGATTTTTAAGCAATATGAATTGCCAAATCTGGCTCGTTTTGCGGCACTAGCTTATATAGCTGCCATATAACCGATCCAGCCAACTTGCATCAACTTTTCTGATTTGGTTTGATTACGTGTTTTTAGCTCCCTAAACGACTCACCAAAGTTGGTTGAGTTTAAAACACTATTTCACATAGCATATATGCGCTTGACGGCTGACGGTCCATTCGTAGGCTCCAATTTTGTCAGCATTTCGGCCGGTATCTCACCAAAGGAAGCTGTAATGTTGTCTTCCTGGACTGATTTTGTGGCTGCTTTGTCTTTGTACATGTAGCCCCTCAGATAATAGTTCAGGGGTGTCAAAACCCATGATCTTGGAGCCCAATTTATTATTTTCTCACGAAACTCGTCTATCAATTGGTTCATGGTTTCGCGTGCATTAAGGTATTTGGCACCGTCCTGCCGAAACCACATATTAACCAAGTCCATTTCGGTTATTTTGGTGGATTAACGTTCAATAAAGTAAAACTGGTGCGAAATTTGTGCAGAATAGCTTGAATATCCTGTTTTGTGGGTCGATTATGACTACCCCAATAATGGATCAAAATTGAGTAGCACATTTCTCACAGAGCACGAATTTTGAAGATGAAATTCAATGATTTTCAAACGCTGTTTGTTTGTTTGTCTATTCATGGTGAAACGTCAAACCGTACTTAAAATTTTAGGCTTTGCCACATGAACAAATGGCCTTTATAAGCTAAGTGAAAACAAGTAAATACCTGTAAAATCCGAAATAGTATACCATAATATGGTATTCAAATACCTACAATGGTAATCAGACTGTATGCCAATTGCGGATTATTATTCTACGATTTGAAAACCCTGAAATACATTTAAACCACAACTGAAAACTTTGTTTTAGGCCTTGAGTTCTTGTTCTAGCTCTTTAAAAACTTAATCACTACAATTGAACAGAACAGTTTTTATATTCAGGTTTCCGGTTCGGCTTGGAAAAGTGACACAGTTTAGTTAACCGGTTGTACCTTAAAAAAAAATCATATACAACAATACCATCTCTATCCAACGCACTCTATATATTGCACATACACATATACTATATGTTTGTCTGTATATCGTTATAGCTATCTATTTAACTCCCATCCTATCCAGCCTTCGTCTCGTTTTCGCACAGACCGAGCGAAGCTTCAAACATGTTTTCGCATAAATTAAACTTCTTATCTGGTTGTAAAACATTTGACGCCATTGCCCATTACCCATTGTTGTTGCTGCTGTTGCTGCTGTTGTTGTTGTTGTCGCATTCTCGCCGAGTGCAGTCCGGAAATGTACAAGTAGTATGAACAAACAACAACAATCACAACCGCGCGAAATGCGAGAAGCTGCAATAAAAACTGAGAGGAAAATGGCGCAAAATATAAATAAATAGGGGAAATGACATTTTATCGATGATATAGTTAATGATATTGCCATTGTGTCCCCCGGAATGAGGCAATCCAACACCAGAAAACACTGGGAAAATGCATCATCTGGTCGGTTGACAAAGCACTTGGTGGGTGGCTGAGAATAAAAATGCAGAATTATTTCAAGTGAAAAGAATTTATGTGGCCTGATGCTGGAAATTGAGCGAAGTGATGAGTGGGAATAAGTTGAGGGTAATTTGTTTACCGAGTTTTGATAAATGTATGAATTTGAGTTTCAAATAGTTAATAATGTTAAAGAAATGAACTTTATAGTTCCCAAATAAGTTGTAAAGTCTACCCACTTATAACATTTTGGTCAATTCGAAAACCACCTAATTACCCTGTTATGCCCTTTCCCCAGTCAGTTATCTGTGTTATTTCACATATTTATATTAGCAGTTCCACCCACCAGGCCCTGAGTTTGTGTACAACTGTGTAAACAAATTAATTATGCAGCTCTGTGGTAAAGCAAAACTGTACTTACTCCCACACCCCCTTCCCTCTCGGCATTTCTCTCGCTCAATAAAATATCCTTTCAGCATAAACATTTGCCATTTTCATTGCTCTCGTCCCTCCCCCACCCTCTTTCCATTCCGGAAAATGGTCGCTTGAATCGCTCAGGCATAAGAAAATTTATGCGTGGCAAACCGAAAACCCGTAGGGGTTCAACTCATTTGCATTTCCCCCCCGATACATGGAAGATACTTACTTCGAATCCAAACTGCAGGTTGCATCCACATAATTAACATAATTTTCGCTCAGCCATAATTTTCAACTAATTTCCAGCAATGTTTTGTAAAATAATCATAAACCATTTAACATTTAGCATTTGAAATTTGAATTTCATTATGGCTTACACGCATTATGTGATCTTTCTCTTGTCATAAACATTTCATTTTTATAGCACTTTTTGAACGGAAAGTCTGTCAAACAGTTTGACTTGTGGGGTGTGTGTGTGTTGCTAGTTTTATTTTTAGCTCGCATTTTGTCTCTTTAAGCCTGTGAATTGTTAGCGAAATTATATAAGACGCTTTTAGTGCTTTTAATTGTTACGTGTTTTGTGTACTCGGTTTTTTTTTTTTGTGCATGTGACACCTGGCAACTTATGCGGAATTTCAACTTTGGAGTGTCAAGGGAGGCAGCCGGTTCAATTACTTTATTACCGTGTCTTAATGGTAAGTGGCTGAGAACTTGTTTCTTTTTTTGTCGGCCTAAGACTTACCGTTTAAACTTCAAATTGCTAGCTTCATATGGAAAAGACAATAATTTCAGAAAGTTCTACCTGAAGGTATCTGAAAGTACACTGCTAACAAATAGCGCTTAGTATAATTTAATATTCATTTGTTCAATGTTAAGTCACCGTCATTGTTTTGGTCACAGTTTGGTCACTCTTTGGTCACTGTCTTAGTCACTGTTTTGGTAGCTATTATGGTAACTTTTTTGGTCACACTTTTGGTTACTGTTTTGGTAGCCGTGTGGTCACTGGTTACTGTTTTGGTCACTGTTTTGGACACTGTGCTGGTCACTGTTTAGGTCACTCTTTTGGTCACTGTTTTGGTCACTGTTTTGGTCACTGTTTTGGCAACCGTTTGGTCACTGTTTACTATTTTAGTCACTGTTTTGGACACTGTTTGGTAATTGTTTGGTAACAGATTTGGTTTTTGTTTTGGTCACTGTTCTGGTCACTGTTTTGGTCACTGGTCACTGTTTTGTTAACTGTTTTGGTTACTGTTTTGGTCACTGTTGGGTGACTGTTTCGGTCAATGTTTTGGTCACTGTTTTAGCCACTGTAATGATCACTTTTTTGGTCACTGTTTGTGGTGGATCTTTTGGTCACTGTTTTGGTATCTGGTCATGGTTTTAGTCACTGTTTTGGTAACTGTTCTGGTTGCTGTTTTGGTCAATGTTTTGGTAACTGTTTTGGTCACTGTTTTGGTCACTCGAGATAAGTTCTGGCTCGGTTCAGTGGTTCACACAGTTTCTGTACCGCCGGTTCGGTTCATTACATGTTTTTTGGAGCTAACTGAACCGCGGTTTCGGTTCGGTTCAGTTGTTTATAAAGGCATATTATGAAATACAGTCGAACTTCTGTAAAGGACAAAAAAAAACTTCGTTATATAGAAAATACGTAAAAAATTTCATTGAACAGTAGTTCGTAATAGAGAAAATAGACTGTATTATGATTTCTGTCGTAGTGTGACTCTTCTTACACTTTGGAAATTGATGTCCTATAAACCATCTGAGTATCTGTAAGATTCTTATAAGAATGTCCATATTTTTGAAGTCGGATCTGTTGGACTCGTCTTTAAGTTCTGGGAATTCACTTTGAAAACGGAGAATGTCGGCAAGAAGAGAATACGTACTATGCATCTTACACACCCTATTAACCGTATGAGAAAAGACTCTCCTGGGTAAGATTAAATGATTATCAACTTTCAAGAAAAGAATGAAGACTGACGAAAGGTATATTAAGAGATCGGCTCGCAATTGCGGTAGACTTGCAGGAGTACATGTTGTAAAATTTGTGTCAAGACATTCTTAACGGCTTTATCTCTTCTAAGGATCAATTCGGTCCATCAGTGGTCCCTTCGGTAAAGGGTAGAACTAAAGTAGTCTTAGGAAAGCGAAGTTAATAAGCAGATATCATTGGCTACAGGAAAGCGATTCACGTTTTAAAACTCATCACAGAACTGAACCTATTCGTTTTTATACCCTTGCAGAGGGTATTATAAAATTGTCTGGATATTTGTAACGCATAGAGGGAAGCATCTCCGACCACATAAAGAATATATATTTTTGATCAGCATGACGAGCTGAGTTGATTTAGCCCTCTCCGTCTGTCCGTCCGTCTGTCCGTCTGTAATTCTGTAATCCAGTCATATCGACAAGTCACCAATTGCTTAAATTCTTAAATGCAAAATAAAAAAAAAAATGTTTCGGTATATTTTTTACTTAATTAGAGTATTATGAAAATAAAAATTATTTTAAAATCCAGAAAAAAAATTTTTTTGGGTTCATTCCGAAAAACCCAAAAATACCCATGGTGTATCCCATAACTCTTATTCGCGATCCTTGTGAAATACAAAACTAATGTTAACACATCACACTAACTGTTATACACCCATGGTAGGCGTATAGCACTAGACACTAATATCGGAAAAAGAAGGATGCCATGAAATTTAGCTCTAATATTAAAGAAAAATTACTTGTTGAGTAAAACTGGGGCATTCTATCTGGGATCTCAATCTGGTAAAGTCAAAAAGCATAGAAAATTAAAAAGCACAGCAAAAAACCAAACTATGGCTTCCACATCAAAGTCTGCCCTTAATAAAGTGTGCTGTTATGTGCATCCGGAGGCTGGGTTGATAAAGGACTGTCCCTCTGGTGATATCATATGCTCCGTGTGCCGATCGGTGGTGGGTGATCCCGTAATTGACGTGGCCGTCGAAAGGAGTACATTTAGTAACGATAATAGCGCTGTGGATACCAGTGTTGTCGCTGGTTGTGATGATCTTTTTTCGCGTCTATCAACAATTATTGTCGCCGAAAAAGGATCATCGCATTCGTTTGACGATTTATATAAATCGCCAAAATCTACAAATCGACGTAAAATTGAAAATTCCGATCGTTCGCCTGAATCGGCACTCAAGGAGATTTCCACAATGGCCGAAAGAATAAAGTTGCCTATATCTATTGTTGGTAGAGCCAAAGCTCTATTTCAGCAGTTGCATGACGGCAAACTCCTGAGACGTCATTCATGTAATGCAAAAGCCACGGCCTGTCTTTATGTTGCTATTCGACAGGATCGGTTTCCACGCACCCTTAAAGATCTATGGGACGTAAGCCAAGCTAGTAAGAGGGAAATTGGTAAATGCTTCAATGCGACACTCAAAGCGCTGAAAATTGAGGTGGACTTAATATCGCCTGACGATTTTATGGGCCGCTTTTGTGCCGGCCTATATTTGCCAACTGTAGTGCAAAATGCTGCTTCAAATATAGCAAAGAAGGCAATCCAAATGGAAATCGTGCCTGGGCGATCCCCCTTTTCAGTGGCTGCGGCTGCAATATTCATGGCCTCACAAGCGTCCGAACAGAAGCGCACATATTCGGAAACCGGTCATATGGCGGGTGTCTGCGACAACACCCTTAAGCAGTGTTACCAACTGATGTATCCTCATGCAAATCAACTTTTTCCGGAAGACTTCGTGTTTACCACTCCGATTGATCAGTTGCCGCATTACAACATAAAGGATTGATGCACAATTATTGAATTGAATTTGTTCTTTCATTTCATTAAGATAACTTTACGATTTTATTCATGCATTCAAAAACGATGTTTCTCTTACCGACGCTTGACAGGGGGACAAAAACGAGAAAGATTGTAGCTTTGCGACGGATTTCTGTGGTTGCGCTTTTGATTTTGCATTGTCAGCCGCTTTGGTCTATGCAAGTTTGTCAATGCACCAGGGGGTTATGTTTGGGTGGTTGAAGAGGGTGGGAAAATGGAAGGAAACGGTGACGAAAACTGTGACCAAAATAGTGACCACAACAAATGCAGTGACCAAGTCAGTGAACGAACAGTAACCAAAACAGTGACCAAACTGTTACCAATACAATAACAGTGACCAGAACAGCGACCACAACAAAAAGAGTGACTAAACAATGGCCAAATGAGTAAACAAAACTATGATCAAACCAGTGGACACAGTTACCAAAACAGTGAACAAAACAGTGACCAAGCAGTGAACAAAATTATGACACAACTATATAGGTACGGCGGATATGTCAGTGTGCTCTCAATTTAGTGCACATTATTTCAGTCTGTTGGTGTCATTCCATGTGAAAGGTGGTCACACTCTCTACTCTCCGATTGCCGGCGGCAAATTATTGGTTTGCACAGCTCACTTTGTTGTTGCTGATGTTAATTTACATCAAGTATGTAATTTTGAATATCGCTTGTTCTTTACATATATAACATATATAATATAAAGTGAGCAAGCTTCCTTAACAGATCGTAGGATTGGGTACAGTTCCGAACAACTTCTTGACCTTCATATGCTTCGAAAGAGTCCGACGACTTTGCCACCTATTCATTACATTACACACTGTTTTCTGGGCCAAACTGCAGAGTTTTGCTCAGCCAGCGGCCTTTTACATTATTGCATTTTCCCCATTGTAAGACCAATGTGACTGATGTCGCTATATCGACTGTCCTTTCGTCCGTTATTCTATCTATCTCCTCCCTCAATTAGGCACTAGGCGCATGGGCTTCTCTCTGTGCAGGCTGCGCAGTTGTATGAATGTCGGAATCAGCACTGCTCAATCAACGGCCTTTATAAGATGCAGGCCCGATTTCTCAAAGGTTCCGGTTGGCCAACCGCCGGTCAAATTTGTTCCTCCAGTTGACAAGCGGTCAAGTCATTTGGTGTTCTCAACAGCAGTTTCATCCGATATCGATAAATTTCTATTGCTGCATTAGGGTGACCAGACACGGTCAATAAATTAGGTATTTTTGTTAGGGATTTTTTAATGTTATTGAGTGCTGCTGGTAATATTTTTGCGAAAAATTTATTAAAATTAATTGCGATGAATCAAAAGCAATATCTGGGGACACTTGTTACCTGCACGGCTTATCAAAAGGAACGCTGACTACACAGAAGTCAGCTGCAATGATAAGAAAGTTGCCACATGTATAAGAACGCAGCGCCGCCAAGTCCTGCTAACAATCCTAGTCACAACAAATTGAATCGCAACTGAAGTCAAGGCTTTAACTTAAGCTCTGATATAAACATTTTGTGGCAGCAAATAATTAAATAAACAAATCAAATGTTGGAGCCTGCTGCTTGGTTACCGATAAAATACATCGATATTTCCATCGGCACTGAACTCGCGGTTAACTTTAACCAGTGCTCGAGCAGCGGTTAAGTCTGTTCCTCCGGTTGCGCCACACACAGCATGAGACACGCAATTTCGGTTAAACTGCCTGACAAGTTGACCAACCGCACATTGAGAAATCGGGCCGCAGGGATGCAAACCGGTTCTGAACCGAACCGAACCAAACCGGAACCGAACCGCTAATTGCAGCTAATAAGCCGAACTGCAAACCGAACCGGCGTCGCTTCGAAAATGCTGGTTCAGTTCGCTGACGAGTCTCAAGACGTAAGAATTTGGGGAGCTTTAATCGAATTGCTACTATAAGTCCTTATCGATGCCGGATTTATGTAGCACCCAACTATTTTGAAACATGTGATTCCGTACACCTCCATCAATTGTTCACCGACTTCTTAATATGACATAAGTTAACATTCCTTCTTTGGAAGTTGCTAATCGATTTGTTTGCGTATATCATTTCCTTTACGGGACTATATTCTCATTAATCTGTCGAGCTTCTACATCTTAATCCAACTTTAGACAGGAGTACAGCTTTTAAAGTGATTTCATTATGGACGAAGCCAGCATATTCGACTATTCAAATGTTCCTTAGGAATTCTATTTCTGAATCATTATATTTGAAATATTGAATCAAAAGTTCGGGGAAAGACATAAAGACATAGGTGAGCTTTAACATCTTAAACAGTTATTCGGTATGAAATAGCTTTTTCTGAAAAAACTTAACTAATTTAAGGATTAGCTAGACCAAATTGAGTTTATTCAAAAAAACTTTGGTGTAATACCTCTAAAAACCAGAACTAATACTTTAAATG
The DNA here is from genome assembly GCA_018904265.1 of Lordiphosa collinella. Taxonomy (NCBI): domain Eukaryota; kingdom Metazoa; phylum Arthropoda; class Insecta; order Diptera; family Drosophilidae; genus Lordiphosa; species Lordiphosa collinella. Next base: position 660,193 of record JAEIFV010000058.1, on the reverse strand, counting down.
TTATCGAACCCAACGGACTCAAGTTTTTTTTACATGAAATAGTATGTCCCACCTAGGCTTATAGTTTTTCAAACTTCTGCAGATTCAAGGGCCAAAAAAAATTACTTTCTGAACAGATTTGGGAACATTTCTGAACGTTAGACTTCACAATATGCTTAAGATTAAGATTTGGTGGAATTAAGGGCGATCCGAAAACATCGTTTTGTATATGCCGCAACTTCAATTTCTGAAAAATGGCTTTCCGAGCAGATTTCAGTATAAGTTGAGACGATATACTCAAGGAAGGGCTGTAAGAGTTGACATAGGGTGAAATTAAGGGCGATCCCAGAAAGTAATGTAGTTTTTGAAACGTTTTCGGACTGCTTTACCTACGAAATTTAGGAAAAAAATACCTTTCCACGCAGTCTTGAGGGCGAACTTAAGAAAGGTTTTAAGGCTTGAGACTCGGCGAAATTAAAAACCTTCCTTGGACAGAAATTCAATTTTGGCAACTTTTCGGACTGCCTTAGCTTCGAAAGTCTGGAGAAAATATCTTTCCAAACAGATTTAAGCCAAATTCGGGACGTTATCCTTAAGTACAGGTTTTAAGGGCTAATATTTAGCGGAAACTAGGGCGATCCTAAAGTGAAGTTTTGGCCATTTTTATAAACTGATCGTAATTTCGAAAGGCCATGAAAATATTGGGTTGTTACACTTAAAGATGGGCTTTAAGGGTTGAGATTTAACGGATTTTCGGCATCAAAGAATATAAACTGCGTTGCGAATTTCTTTCCGCGCAGTTTTGAGGGAAGATCAGGAAACCTGGCCTTCAGTTAATAAATTAAAGCTTAACCACTGAACAGTTGGCTTCAAAAACCATGTTCTAAACCGAACCGGTGGTTCAAAAACTATGTGAACCACTGAACCGATCCAGTCCTTATTTCCAATCGGTTGCATCCCTGGCTCATTTCAATTATATTAACGGTCGATTTCGTTATTTTGTTTAATAATTCGTAATTAATTTAAGAACTTCCTAGATAAAAACATGCTCGAACTTCAAAGTACAAATCGGTGTGAGTTCTATCCCGATCGATCTAGGATTCTATTAGACGATTTATTCCAAGTGAATCAAACTTTTTTATAGAAGTATCTAAGTAGAATGGTCACACTTAAAATAAGCAGATTCTCCCATTTAACTAAAAGCTCAATTCTTTGCCCCACTGCCTCATCAATTCAACAAATACAAACTGAAGCAGACATTGATATAAATTTACAAATTTGCAATTGATCCATTCGGAATCCCCAAAAGCAAAAAGCAGGTGCCAGCCTTTTGGGATATGTGTCAATCGACTGACGCTTACCGAAGCCACAACAAACAAATGAACAAACCGGCTGGCAGAAAGAAAAAAAAAATACATAAATAAAAAACAAAAAATATTTGTATTTTGGTTTTTGCTTATAAATATTGCAAGAAATGTAAACAGGAACACAAGCCAGCTCAAGCCGGGCCAACAACAAGTTGTTGCTGCTTGCCACCATGACACATTTACCAACATTTTCGTTGTTGCTGTTTGCTGTTTGCTGAATGAATGACAAATCTTGTTAGGCTTTTTCGTTTTGGTTGTTGTTATTGTTTCGGTGGAAAGCAAACCGCTTGCCGCTGCTGGAAAACCAAACAAATAAGCCAACACAAAACGCCACCGAGGCGTATGCTGCCTGCGATTTTTCGCCATTAAAAACCAAAACAAAACTTTGGCTGAAAATTATACAAAATGCAAACTGAAAAATACTCTATTTAAACAAAATTGGAATAAATTTGTTTCTTTGATCATAGACACACCAATTTTCACTTCACTCTTAAACATCAAACCAAATACAAAACTATAACTCACACATAAAAAGTCATTCCAAAAAAAACCTACAATTTTTATTAATTTTTACGTTCAAGAATAAGTAAAAAACCCAAGAGATATTCAAAATTTTGCAGTTAAAATGCCTCCTATAAGGCGCAGAAACATTAATCGACAACCGGCAGAGCAGGCACCGCTATTACCACCACCCGCACCACCACCACCTGAGCTCTATGAGGCCGTAGTTCGTTTGTTGCCAAACTTCTTGAGGCAACTCGGATTTGGAGTAGCCGCTGATGCCGCCTGAGCCTAAAACTAAACCACAATTTAAATAAAATCCTGACCAATCTTTCAATCAATTCATCAAACTCTTTCGTCTTTAAGCGTAACTGGAATATAAAACGACTTTCGATGTGGCCATTAGCAGAAAATTTTTAGCTGCGAGGAAAAAAAAATGAGAGAAAAATATAAAATTGCATGCCGGCTTGGCTGGCTGGAAGATTATATAATGGCAGAGAAATAGAGACGAGTGGCAAGACCAGCAACCTGCATCAAATTGGAATGCCACAAACTGTGTGGAATTTGTTACCAAATATTGATGACAATTTCAAAACTGGTCAAGTCATTCGCGAAGTTTCTCAAGTTAGATTCAAAATTTGCTTACGCAATCGCCAGAAATCCTTTTCTCAAGGTCTTCGATATTTGCTCTCCTTCATCCCACACACAAGTTCATGTCAAGTAGGTCAATAATTAAACACTCCAGAGATACAAACACATTTCACATTTATGCCAAGATAACATGAAATTGAGCCCAGCCACCGGTAAGTGTGTCAACATCAACAACAACAACAAAAAACTGAATTCCTCTCAAGGCCAAAACGAGGATTCAAGCTGCAGTGAGAGAGAGTGAAGATTTGGAACCACTTGCACTCTCCATTGTCTGCCTCTGCGCACTTGAAATTTCAGTGTCATGCCGAAATAAAAAACAACAGCCACAAATTACAATAACTACATCATAACTTGCGCCTTCTGACCTTGAGATTATTGTTGCGGCTTTAACCCATGACGACCCAAAACGTTGCAATTTCGTTTGCCAATCCATTTGGAGATAAATGTTTCAGCAATAATTGGACAGATTGTTACAGTGTTTACCTTTTAGTTGGGGAGCAATGTGATTGCCAAATAGCAAGTGGTTGCGCTTAAATCAGCCTGTCTTCTTTCAGAAGTACTTAACCAAATATAAAGGGTGATTTTTAAGCAGCTTTCGGATTTGATTAAAAGGAAACACATAAAATTCAGAAAAATGTATGAAATCTTTATGAGTCTACAGAACGATCTCTAAAATTTCATGTTAAAAGATGATTTCATTTAAATGTTGACCGCCGCTGCCTGTTCCAATTTTGGCATACTCTCAATATCAATATCGCTAAAGACATGAGCCCTAACATAGTCCCACAAAGAATGGCGTTATATTGCACCATCTAGTCGGCCAATTGACCGGCCCCAAACGTGAAATAAACTGTTCACCGAACTCGCCTCTCATTTGAATGATTGTTTCGCGAGATGTGTGGCATGTGGCACCGCCTTGTTGAAACCACACGTCAGCCAAGTCCAGCTCTTCCATTTTGGGCCAAAAAAAAGTTTGTAATCATCGCACGGGCATCTTCGGAAGATAGGAACTCTCCTGTTGTTATGGGGGCGTATGTAGCTTACTGCGCCTCACACCCCACTTGGTAACCCCTGGTAACAGAGCGATGCATCCGCAAAGCTGCTGGCTAACGTGAGCGGAGATCCTACCCTGGGACAAATAGGGGGCGGGACTTGGGGCATGGCACCCGTTTCCCGTCTATTACATTCGCCAATGAAAACTAACACAATGCCTCGGATACAGACAATTTCTATGAGCGCCTAGAAGACCTATATGAGCGCTGCCCCGATCACGACAACAAGATCGTGCTAGGCGACTTTAACGCACAAATCGGGAAGAAGTTTTTCGACCGACTATCGGCCGATTTAGCCTTTACGAAGAAACCTCCGATAATAGAGAGAGGATAATAGGCTTCGCTTCGGGCCGGAACATGGTCATTAGTAGCACCAGATTTGAACACCGCGGCGACCACAAGGCGACCTGGAAGTCCCCTGATCGTCAATCAACACGAAACCAGATTGATCACGTTGTAATAGACGGACGGCACTCATCGAGTGTTCTAGACGTACGTGCGCTCCGAGGAGCCAATATTGACTCGAATCACTACCTTGTTGCAGCCAAAGTACGCACACGGCTCAGTGTGGCACATGCCTCACAGTCTAACACACGCCGAAAAGCAGAACGTTGAGAAGCTGCAATCACAGCGGATATCCGAGGCAAAACTCACCCAGTTGCTCAGGGAAACCCCACCTGGCCCTTCTGGTGTACGCGAACAGTGGAAGCATATTTTACACTCTATGAGTACGGCTGCGAAGGAGATTCTCGGATTTTCCGATAACTCCCGAAAACAGTCATGGTGCGATGATGAGTGCCACCACGCTACTGCAGAGAAAGACGTTGCGTACAGGAGAACTCAGCAATCTGGAGCAACGCGGGCTGTTTTCAGAAGGAACAAGAATGGACAGAAAAGGCGTATGCTTGAGGAAGTCGAAAGCCTGTTCTGCATGAGTGAGACTCGAAAATTCTACCAAAAAATTCGGCGACTAGCCGAAGGTTTCAAGCCCGGTGCCTCACTATGTAAGGACGAGGACGGAAATCTTGTCACAGATCCTCAAGTGGCACTAGACAAATATAGGAACTATATTTCACCAACCTGCTGGGAGGCGATGACTTACCCAATGACGCCTCTGGAGAAGCCGTGGAACCACCAATCGATGATATAGAAATTGAAGTCTGGTTAGAAATAAAAAGTCTAAACAAAACCAAATCAGCAAAAGCGTATGAGTTGCCCGCTGAACTGTTCAAGGCAGGCGGTAAGGAGTTGGTAAGGTGCATGCACCAACTCATATGCAGAATATGGTCTGAAGAGAGCATGCCCGAAAATTGGAGTCTAGGTGTTCTCTGCCCAATTCTTAAAAAAGGAGACCCTACAATCTGCGCGGGATCAGTCTCCTACCCATTGCATATACATAAGGTTCTGTCATATATCTTATGTGAGCGTCTAAAGCCGAGAATGAGCGAACTGATCGAACCATATCAGTGTGGCTTAGATTTGGTAAATCCACCATAGACCAGATATTCACTTTAAGACAAATACTAGAGAAAGCCCCTGAGACGGAAATCAAAACCTACTATCTTTTTGTTGATTATAAAGATCTAAGTTCTTTGAAGCCCTGTCTACTTTTGGTATACCAGCATAATACGTTCGACTTTGCAAGCTGACGTTGAGAAGCACACAAAGCTCCGTCAAAATAGGAAAGAACCTCTCCGAGCCTTTCGATACCATAAGAGGTTTTAGGCAGGGTGACACCTTATCGTGTAACTTCTTTAATATGCTGATGGAGTATATACTGCGCCAATGCCCAAATGCTTGATTGAATTATCGGGCCAAATAAGAAAAAGAAGAGCTTTAGAACCAGACAGACGGACGGACAGGGCTAAATCAACTCAGCTCGTCATACTGATCAAGAATGTATATACTTTATGTATTCGGAGATGCTTCCTTCTATGCGTTAAAAACATCCGGACAATTTTATAATACCCTTTGCAAGGGTATAAAAATGATTTCATTCTCAAATATCATGAACGTCTCAAAACGGCATAACCTTTCTGATTTTTACTAGTAAATAATTAAAGTTTACACCTACAAATACGTGAATATTTCAACATTTCAAGTACAATTACTCATTAATTACCCTTTAAAGGTACAATTACTCAGGTAATTGTAAAAGTAATTACACTTTGTAATGTTCACTGTACGATTACCAAAATAAGAAACAAGTCTCAAAGTCGACAGTTGATAAATTTAGATTGACTTGAATCTTTACTCTCCCTTGCCCACCCACATTCATCATTCAACTTGGCGCAAGGTAGTTCAATCGACAAGACTTGTGGTTAACCTAGCCCACCACATAAATACCTGGTGCATAACATGATTATCTCAAGTCAAATGGTTCGATTCCAACATGTTGTACACCCTCGCATGGATCCCACACTCTCGCTGGTTCAGCTGATCGCTTGGCGCGTGCCAAGCCAGTTTCTCAGCTTTGGGGGGTTCGATTCGCTTAACCGTTAGTTTGGTTTTGATTGTCTGGCACTCGATTCGGTTACGTTTTTGAAGCGGCTGCCAAGGTAATTGCAGTCCGGTGTCTGGTTACGTTTTTATTTCATGCCTCGCCTGGCTGCAGCAGCAGCAGAGTCTCTGCACCCATTTCTTAATTTTGCCATTTGTTTTGATTGCCTGTCATTTTGTATTTGTTATCTGGCATCTCTGTGGGATTATTTAATCGGTACTTTTTTTTGTCATGATTTCTTCCCGTTTATCATTTATTTATTTTTGGTTCAGTTTTTTCTCTTCTGTGGTTAACCTTGGCCAGGCCAATTTGTTGTCTCAATGACAACTGTGTAAACATTAATCATAAATTCAATCACCATTTTTACATGCATTCTTACAACATCGCGCGCAAACAGCGAAAAAAATTGCCCATACGCCCCAAGGCAACAGAGTGAGAGAGAGAGAGAGAGACAGCCACATCGAATTGCCATTTAAAGTGCAACAGAATTGTAATCGCCATCGGAACTTGGACTTGGAAGAATGTCATGAACACGTGCCACATGCCTCGCCGTGTGGATTGGGGAGCAGGGGCAGGGACAGCTCCACTTTACCTCCAATTTGTGGCCAGACTTAATTGTTGTTGTTTTTATGGAGTTGTTTCGGTTTATTGTGTCGCTTTTTTGGGCTGAGACTGCAATTATCTGAAACACTTTTTTGGGAATTCGCTGAGATTCTTGCAACATTTTGTCAGTTTTTTTTTGAGAGTAAAATAAAAAAAAATTATACTCTGCCAAGTTTTCTTCAACCTCCACACTTTAGTTTGTACACTAAAAGAATCAGGCACACCTTACACAAAAACATTAAAAATAATTATTTTATTTTTGAAAAAGACATAATATGTAGATGAAAAACCGACCAAAGCCTGTTTTAGTTATATAAATACTATCAAATACAAAAACAAAACCAAACAACCCTTAATCTATTCCTCAGTACCAAAAACAAAAAAAAAACATAATATAAGAAAAATAAAGGAAAAAAACATAAAAAAAAACCCCACCCCAATAAAAAATATATTTTATATAAAAAAGCTGCCTTCCCCCCTAAGATATAAAAATAACCAACAAAAAAAAAAAAAAAAATTCAAATAGCAAATTACAAAAACAAAATAGAGGGGGAAGTACCTTATTTAAGTACTAACTTCAGGGTTTAAAGTACAAAGTTTCTGGATTTTTATCGAACCTTCCTGAAATGAAGAATTCTTAGTTCCATGAGTTTAAAGACCCTGAAAATGGTTGGTTTAAGTAAAATAAAAGGTGTAAGTGTGGCCAACACTCACGGGGCCTTGATGTGAACTCGATACTCAGTAATCGATAATAGTACTCGATTCTAAGTATTTGATACTAAGTTCTCGATGTTAAGTACTCGATACTCAGTTTTTGAAACTTAGCTTCTGATTCTTATTACCATTATTAATATTAATACTATTATTAATACCAAGCACTCGATACTCAGTACCCGATTCTAAGTATTCGATACTTAGTACTCAATACTAAGTACTCGATACTTATTATTCGATTCCAAGTACTCGATGCCAAGTGCTCGATACTGCGTACTCGATTCTATGTATTAGATACGAAGTATTAGAGACTAAGTATTCGGTACATAGTACTCGATTCTAAATATTCGTGTTTAAGTATTCGATGAAAAATTTTAGATACTCAATATTCTGTGTTTTTAACACATAGAAGGTAACGTATAGACAGAAGCATCTCCGACCACATAAAATATAAATATTCTTGATCAGTATGACGAGCTGAGTTGACTTAGCCCTGTCCGTCTGTCCGTCCGACAGTCCGTCTGTTTCTATGCTATCTTCTCCGTCAGTTTTAAGGCTTTCCTCACCAAACTTTGCACGAAGTCTTTTGGTACAAATACGCTACACATTTGTCGGAACCGGCCGGATCGGATGACAATAGCTAATAGCTATCATAGGAACTATCGGTAGTCTTAGTGAGAAAAACTTTTTGTTTTTAATGGAAACGCCTCCAAAGTACGTATTTCTTAGTTTACTATCCTTTCCCGTGATTTCAGTAAGTTTGGTCGAAATCGGATGACTATAGCATATAGCTGCCATAGGAACGATTGGTCGAAAAACTAGTTCTAGTGAGAAAAACTTTTTTGTTTTTAATGAAAACGACCCTATCATTGGCATACACTTATATTATATACTTTTGCACAATTCCAAAAAGTTTGGTCAAAATCGGATGACTATGGGAACGATCGGTCGAAAAACTAGTTCAAGTGAGAAAGTTCGAGTGAGGATCGCCTCCAAATTTCGTAATTAACAGCGTATTATGCTTTTCCATGATTTTACCAAGTTTGGTCGAAATCAGACATCCCTATAATATAGATCCCATAGAAAAGTAAGGTCCAAAAAGTAGTCTTTGTTAGAAAAACTTTTTTGTTTTCAATGAAAGCTGCAAGGATATACAAAACTTCGGCCGAGCCGAAGATAACTCCTCCTCTATTTTTGTTTTTGTGTTTGTTTTTGTATTTGTTATTGTTCTTGTGTTTTCTTTTGTTTTTGTATTTGTTTTAGTTTTTGTCTTTTGTTTTTGTCGTTGTTTATGTCTTTGTTTATGTGTTTGTTATTGTGTTTGTTTATGGCTTTGTTTTTGTGTTTGTTATGGTGTTTGTTTTTGTCTATGTTTTTGTCTTTGTCTTTGTTTTTGACTTTGTTTTTGTCTTTGCTTTTTTTTTTGTTATTGACTTTGTTTTGCGTTTGATTTTTTGTTTTACTTTTGTTTGCGTGTGTCTCTTTCGACCACAACGCCACGTTGGGTTCATGGCGTTTCTTGGCTCTTTTGAAATCAAAATCTCTGTCTTCATTGTTTGATTCAAAAATTCGTGAGAACACGAAAATTCTTTGCACGCGACGCTTGCGAGTGATCCGTTCCACAGCTCGGTTCTAAAAATTTCATTATATGATTTTTGGTCCCCTTTTATACAATTTGGCTCAATCAAAAATCAAAAAGCCAATCAAAAAGTTCGCTCAAAATTTTCATAGCCTGACAACAACTGTTCATGATTTTAGAAAAAGCGGGATTACACTTGGGTTTGGGGAAATTGATATGGAAAGTTCTCTTCAACAAAATGCATGAGTTGCTTTGACCAGCGACACATGTTAGTCCTCCACGAAGTTCTTCAAATAATTTTGTCATGGTTTTTGGTCTTCTTTGAATGCATTTTTTGAATTGTGTGCTCGATTCTCGAAGGTACCTTTTTAGTGTTATGAAACATGTTTCAAATCAAAGTCTTAGAAGTGAGTTTATTCCAACAACATTTTTAGAATAAATCAATTTTTTTTTGGTAAATCAGAGTAATCTTTTGAAAGTACGAAAACATTTTGTTAGAGATCAACGCCAACTACAAAAATATATAAAGTTGAAAGGCAACACTGCGTATGAGTTATATCAAAATCTTTGGAGCCCCGTCGCGTCCACTAAAACATAACTTTTTGAACTTTTTTCTCTTTTCTCGGTAAAAATACTCCATAAACTAGCGAATAAGGGGGCGCCAGTATGACCTTAATTTTTCCATACAAAAAAAAAACGCCCTAGTGTACATTTTTAAAAGTTGACTGGTTTAAGTTATTTTTGTACGCTGCGCGCACTTGCATTCCAACGTATAAGATGTGGGTGCCTGAAAACAAATGAACTTGTTCAATAACTTTCAACAATATCTCTTTTAACCAATCCTTTTTTGCACTAAACCCCATCCTGTTGTGCTTAGATCAGCTCCGTTTTAAGCTTAAATCAATCACGATTTATTCTCGAATCTTGCTCGAGTTATTCCTGAATCTAGAAGTTCAGTTCTCAGAGAAATTACGCTCTCGGTTTTATTTGTTCGCAAATTGTGCAAGCTAAGAACATTTTGTTCAAAAGTAAAAGCTTAGTTTTACTTTAAGAGCGAAAGTGTTTTCATTTAATGTACTTTTTTCCTGCTTCAAGAATTTTGTCAATTTTCAAAGCTTGTTATTATATTTATAAACTATTCGTTCTGTAAGTTGGAATAAAATTCTTTTAGCTCCTTCTCAGTTCATTTTCTGTTTTCTAAAACAGTACCAAATAAATTTATAAGTTAAGTTAATGTAGTAACCATTCGATCCGCGCGGTTCCGACATATGTGCTGCAGTGTGCAGCCAAGAGATGACTCTGTGCAAAATTTCAGTCCGTCTACATTATGTCGGTTAGCTTAGATCCAAAGTAATTAAGCATGAGAACACAAATTTTACAGAATCGTTTTCTGCTGACCTTCATTATATTCAAGATATTGTTCTGCGAACCAACTTTGGGGGCCCACCTTTAGTTTCTCATCAAAAACAAAATCCATCACCGGCCAGCTGATCAAAACTTATCTTCCACACACTCAAACACACACACGATCCACCTCGGGCTCCAACAAGTTGGCTTGCCAACCTGCCTGAGCCTAGCTTAGCTCTCTTACCGCCCTAGCTCGCATTCAGTTGAGTAACGAGGCTCCAGCAAGACGGTCTGCTAGCGCTCAATTTTGTCGCCCTCGCGTAAGCGCGTTGTCCCCCCAACGAACGAATGAAAATCGTTATCCCGTAGCCGTACACCCAAAGTTTAATTCGTGAAGTGGGATTATTCAAATTTTTAAGTGCGCTTTTAAATAATTAACGACCAACAAACAAAACATATAACACACGAGTGACGAAAGCGCGCAAGAGCAAGAGAAAAATTTTAGTGACGACGTAACCGTTACGCTTTAGTGCAAGCCAACTGTTGCATTTGCCAATTTTGCCTCCCCTTTAGTGAGTGTCTTTCTCCTCCCCCCCTCCCACCCTCCCCGACCAATGAGTTGGCCTAGTGACGACAGATGGGGGCGCCTTTGGTGCGCTTTGCTCTTGCACTGCCTGATCGCCCTGCAGGTATGCGGTAGCGCCAGCTCCTTCACCATCCTCTCGCCCTTCAGTTATAGTTCGTTGAGTTTTAAAAATCTGCTGAACTCCGTTTTGCTGTCGAGCAATGCAAATTTGGCTGGCGGTGGACGAAACCTCAAGTCCGATGTGCTCGAGGATGCCTCGCTCATAACGGTAAGTGTGTGCGCCGAGTTGATGGAGTTGATAGCCATGACATTTTGCACAATACTTAATTTTGTTTTGTTATGGCTATTTCTATGTCAAATAAATTTACACTTTTCACTTGCCCCCCTGCAAAAGAAAGTTTTATGTTCTGCCAGTTCGTTGACTTCTCGACGATAGTGCGGCCGAGCACGTGAAGTTGGTAATGAACCAAAAGGTGGCTGGCCCTTTTTTTATGACCAACTAACGTGTGGAAGTGCAGTTCACCGATGCATTAGAGCGATGCACTGCGTTGTCGTAAATCGTGTGAATTTTGTTGATTTTTTATGGCACTGATAACACGTAATTGCAGTGATGAGTGAGTGACTTAATCTTGTTTGTTGGCGTGGAACTTACAATTATTAAAGCGAGAGGTCATCGAGTGGCCTAATCGAGACCTATAAACAAAACTTTAGGCTGAATTTTGGGTATTGCGACTTGGTTGTTTTAAAATGAAAACTTATTTTAAGCCTCGTACTTGAGTAAGTCAAAAATTTAATTTATCACAAAACTACTTCTTTTTTGGCGATCTGATTCCGAAGCTTAAAGCTAGCGTTTAGGTATTGAAAGAATTCAGAAATTTATGTAGAGGATTTTACATTGCATTTATTTTGATGGCAAATAAGGTTTACTTAAATTTTCGCTATATAAATATGTATTATGTATTAGCCAAAATATAAAACGAAAAAGTTTACCAAACAGAAACAGCTAGAACCTAGTTGAAGAGCCAAAGCTATAACCTACATTTCGCATAGCATTAGATCTGATATTACAGAACCAATATTTTCAGTACCTTTTTCTAGTTAAACGCTCTTCTTTTCCAACTTTAAGCTTCTATTTTTCAATTACTTTCAGTGTTTACATTTGAAAAGGTTCCCTTCCCAATCAGTAGTCTTTTATCCTACCGGTACGTACCGGTATACCGAAATAGAAACCTATTATCGACCGAACATACTGATAAACGCTTCCGAAACGTAGTATTCGATACTGTGACTTAGCTCTCTATACTAAGTATACAAATATGCCATAGCAGTATGACATGGCTTACTTAAATCTTCCGTACCGATAATAAAGATGTTTCACATCAAAAATTGTTATGGATCCCTAGGAGAAGAGCAAACCGATTTCAGAAAAGGTTCGTCGTGTACGGACCATAAAAACACTGTGCGCTGTCTGATAGAGCAATGCACGGAATACTGATCAACACTTCACATGGCGTTTTTAGACATTGCTAAAACCTTCGACAGCGTAAGCAGGGAGTTCGAATGAAATGGAGGGGTTGCGAAGGATAGGGATACTTACGACATCTTGATTGTAGACATGTTTATTAGGAGGTCAATGACAACAGACCTGTGGCATCTGGTCTAAGCAGACGCGATAGTCAAACCACAGCTAAATCGTCAGGCCTCAAAATAAACACGACCAAAACTAAAATGGTCAGCATTCGACCCGAGGATACGTCATCGCTATCTATGTATTTATATAAGTCTCTTAGCCCGATTAACATTCTTTTCCGAAGTGGATGAAAATGACCAGAAAAGTTTGAATGGGAAATGTAATTGTACAAGTATTTTCCCAATTTTGGATCTTCCGCCCGCAAGGAAAATGGCCGGAAAATTCTGCTCTTAAAAATACATTTCTCAATTGATTAACTAGAAACTCAGTTTTCAAGGATATGATGACGAAAAATTTCCGGAAAATATTGTATGTATAATTAAATTTCTCAATGTGCGGTTAGTCAACTTGACCGGCAGGTTAAACGAATTTGAGTGTCTCATGCTGTGTGTGGCGTAACCTAAGACTCAGACTTAACCGAAGCTCGAGCATTGGTTAAATTGATCAGCAGGACGATCTGCCAGGATCGCGCTGGATTTTAGAGCTCTTCAACCTTTTTGTATAATATTTCTTTTAGTTTAAAGGCTTAAAGTATATTGCGCTCAATAGCAGTGATGTTGGTGTGGGGGCGAGAATTCTAAGAACGTAAATATCCAATTGATTCTACTTGTAGTTTTTTTTTTATTTTAGCCGAAAGGTATGCAAATGTGATTGAAGGTTTCCCGATATGTTAAATCTTTGTTTTGGTTGGCCATAGTTAAGTTTTCTGAACTACGCGTAGTCCATAGTATACATATGTACTTGCCAAGATTTCTTGTAAGCATTTTTTAAAGGGCTTGCTCCCTTTTATAAGTACCAAGGTATTTATTGTTTGTTCAATAGAGAAACCGTGAAGGTTTTTACTGTTCTATACTGTAAAAATGGAATCTCACTTTTATTTGGGAGCTTTACTATATAGATGTCCGATTTTGACCAAACTTAGTGCAATCATGAAAATGAATTACAAACTATTAACTGAAAACTCAAAACTGTTAACTCAAAACTCAAAACAGGTTAAAAAGGTTTTAAAAACCAGCTAAAAATTCAACTCCAAGTTTTTTGCTTAGAAAGCTTTTGAGATTTGCCTTCGAGCCGTTTTCGAACCGGTTTGAAACCGGCTCTGAACCTCAGAATGTCCAACTCCTTATTCCCAACCTGCTTCTCAAATTTCAAGTTAGTTGCTTAAATTACTGATGAGATATAGCTCTGAGCCACTGTTGAACCGATTAGGTTGTTCAACAGTTTCAAAACTGGTTCTGAACCAGTAAGATATCCAACTCCTAATTACCAACCTACAGACCAAATTGCAAGTTCTTAGCTTGGATAATTTCTGAGTTATGGCGTTGTTCCACTTTTTAAACCCTTTTTAACCGCTTTCGAACCGGTTCACAGACATGACTCTTAACCTATGAGTTTTGCTTTTTCAGATGAAAATACTGTGAAAATTTCGTGAAGATCGGTTTTGCGGTTTGGACGCCTAAAAAGAACAAACATAAATACTTTCACTTTTATATATATGTATAGATGTATAGATATTGCTCCGGTATATTACAAAGGAATAAAATGATTTGGACTCATTTTAGAATTAAATTTTTTCCATATTTAAAATTTTGTTCTTGCTTCGAAACCAAAAACAGAACCTTTAACCGGAACATTCATTTCGTGACGTACCGGAACCAAAATTCGTTTCGGTATTAATCCCTGTTTGGTTGCCAATGGAAAGCAAATGCAGCTAATAGATTTTTAATTAATCTTTTGGGATCACGCCTAAACTCATCAAAAATAGATTTGCGACAAGGTTGCGGTTGTCATATTAGCAGAAAAATGTGGACCTTGAATTTTTCTGAAATTAAGTTGTGTGTCTTTTAATCGATGATAAAGATTACATCTCACAGCAGTGCCCCGTATTTTTCCAACCTTCATAATGTGAAGAGAAGTGTGTCAAACGATTAATATGGTAAAGTTTAGTTCTGTTTAAAGCAAAATACAAATTAATTTACTTTTATTACGCTGCTAGTTAAATGGGGAAACAAAAACAATTTCATTGATTTGCAATCTAAAATTAAATGTAGTTCATTGGACCAGTAAACTAGAGTTTGAGTAGTTAAAATTTAATTTGTTAAAAACAAAAACTGTTTTCAACACAATAACAATTTCAATTATCTATTTAAAAATAACTTTTGCGGGGGGAACTTGTTTGCAGATTATAAAGAACCGGTTTAAAAACTAAACTCCAATTTGGGAGTTTTTAAGCCGATCATGCCACATAACTTCAGGGCTTGGTTTTCTGTGCCAACTTCAAGGAACCCCTAAAAAATCACCTAAAAAACTACCACAATTTACAAATCTTTGGCTTGCCAAAAAAAAAAAACAATACAATGCGGAAATCTTTAAATTCAAATTAAGGCAAAACAAAAAAAATGTATCGAAAACCTTTTTTCTCGCCAAAACAAAGACAAAGAAAGCGAAAAAAAAGACAAATCCAAGCCCAACCGAAAATCAAAACTATTTCCTTATTGTGGCGATTAGACGAAGGCTTTCATTGTTGACATCTGACATGGTGTGGCCTGCAGCTAGGCAGGGCGGGAAGTGGCGGTAGACTGCTAACCCATATTTCAAAGTCAGTCAGGCGATGTTGGACGTGGTTAGGTTAGCCTAATTGCATGCTGATGATTGTATGCAGCGTTGACAATTTCAATTTGTTATTGTCTGCCTTAAAAAGGTGTCTCTCACCCTACCCCTTCCCCTCTCTCCAGCTCTCTATCTCCGATTATGCAATTTGGCAACGTGCAGAAATTGTTGAAGAGTTAACGTTTTTTTTTTTTTTTTTTGTTTTTGTTATGTTGACACGCGCCTGTGAACGCATTTGAAAGCCCAGAGCCAGAGCCAGGCCCAGGCCCAGCCATGACTTTGCATAAGATTCACTTTTATATTGTTAGTATGTACCTTGCCTTAGTCCGTTGACAATAACTTTGGCATAACAAAACCAGCGACTCACGTAAATCACATAAATTACATTACGTTATCAGGGCCTCCGCTTACACTTGTTAATAATTGGCGTTTCCCTTTGCTAGTTTATTGGCTTTGTCAATTTTCGTCCGTCTCTGTTTGTTGACCCCACCCTGAAAAAGAGTTAGCAGATATTAAAGTAATATTGGGTAATTTTTTGATATTTAAGTGCCAAAAAATATACACAAATTGTGTGAATTTTTTCCCCAAAGCATTTTGTTGTTTCATTTGGAAACCTCGAAGAAAATGCCTCTTGCATTTATAATTGTGTGAACGGAAACGGAATATGAAAATTTTGATCTAATTGCTGGCACGTGAATTGGGTCAAATGCAGCTACCATTAGTCGAGCCCAAGGTTAATTCTATGACAAAACATTTGAATGATATTTAATTTGTGGAAATGTGGTTAGAGGGTTAAGCAAATAAAAACTCAGGTAAAAATATTTCAACCAATTGCAAGAAATATTAACTGTGTTATGCTCTGGTGTCAGGTGGAATATCAAGGTTGAAAAGTTAACTAGATAGCTAAGAGCGCAAGAGAGCTAGCTCTTTTCTAAAGTCTTTTTAGTTAAATAGTAAGCGCCTTACTTCATCCTGTATCTACAGAAAATAAGTAAAATATCATAAAGAATTTAAAAAAAAGGTGTGAGTGTGGTTATACACCCACGAGACTTCGATATGAAGCAAGCTGTAAAAGCTGAGCTCCGGTTTTCACTTATTTGTGAGGGTGGTGTGTGTCGTGTTACTCGATCTTAAGTTCTCGATACTCGATTCTCAGTACCCGATACTCAGTTCGGTGCTACCCTATTCTCGGTACTCAATACTTGATACTAAGTACTCGATATTCTATACTTGACTCTAAGTACTCTATGCACAGTACAAGATTCTAAGTACTCAGCACTCAAGCCTAAGTGATGTGAAATTCAATTCTCTGTACTTGTACTCGTCACCGGGCGTGCGACGATATTCCTGTCCGTTACGATTCCAATGGGAAGGCTACATTGGAGACTTTCTAAAAGATCTGAGTGGAAGTGCGCTTAGGTGAGAAGATTGTTTAATATTTTCTAAAAGAGCAGGTCGCTCAACGAGTCTGGTTAAGATGTTTTTGGGTCATTATTCAGGAGGTTCAGGGGGAGAAAAATATTTTCCATTGGCAAGCGAAAATGATATGAATGAAAGTCTCTCCGGTTGGCGTATAATGGGCTTGTGCAAGATTCATCTGTTCCCGTTACTTTCCTTAATGGCCTTTATAAAGTTGACAAACATTTGAAATCTAGTTTTCATTTCAATCCTTAATTCGGCCTTTAATTCGATTATTTTTTAGGGTCCCTTGAGAGTTCGATTTAACAGAGTTTGACCCATTGTCGATGCCCAGTACTCGATTCTAAGCACTCGATGCTGAGTAATCAATACTAACTGATGACTACGCACTCAATTTTCAGTATCTGATTCTAAGTACTCAGTACTAAATTCTCGGTGCTATATACTTGAAACTCAGTACTCGATACTCAATACTAATTACTCTATACTCAGTACTCGATACTCAATACTCGACACTTAGTACTCTATACTCACTACTCGATTCTAAGAACTTAGTACTTCTCGATTCTCTAGGTACTTGAAAGTCAGTACTGAATACTCAATGCTCAATGCTCGATTCTAAGTACTAGAGACTAAGTGATCTGAGTCTTGATCGGTGGCGGGGGCGGGCTGTGCGTCGTGGCGGGTCGGGGTCGTCCGCCTCGGAACATCTAAAGAAAAGTTTTTCTCGAATAAAACTTACGGCCCATGATAGCCAGAAAGCTTCTCAACGCCGTCGGTCGCGTTACGTGGTCCTTTCGGTAAAATTAGAAGCGCACAAGCCAAGAGGTTGAGAGAGGCTCGGCTTTGGCCCTTTGGGGCTGTGTCATCTTGACAAGCTAATTTTACTTTACTTACTTGATACTCAGTTCTCCATACTCAATACTCGATATTAAGTACTCTCAGTACTCAGTACTCGTTATTAAATACTAAGATATTGATACTCAATACTCGACACTTAGTACTCTATACTCAGTACTCGATTCTAAGTACTCAGTACTCCATTCTCGATTCTCTAGCTACTTGATACTCAGTTCTCGATACTCAATGCTCGATTCTAAGTACTCAGTACTTGTGTACTTGAGTCAAAGTGATGTGAAACTCTATTTTCTGTTTTCGATACTTGATACTCAGTACTTGTTACTAAGTACTCTATACTCAGTACTCGATTCTCAGCACTTAATACTTAGTAATCGACTCAAAGTGATGTAAATCTCTATTCTCTGTACCCGATACTTGGTACTTAGTACGCAATACTAAGTGATGTGGTACTCTATTGTCGGTACTCTATTGTCGGTGTTAATAATCAAGTCTCAATACTCAATACCAAGTACTCGATACATAGTATTCGATTCTAAGTACTCAGTGTTCGTTTCTTGGTACTAGGAACTTACTCAGTACTCGTTTCTCATTACTCGATGTTTTATACTCGATATCCACACAAAAATAATAGTTGAGATATTGGTCTAATTCTGGACTAAGAGGTTTGACTTGAGATCGAATTATTATATTCCGTGATTCTTGTCTTGATTCCGACTTTAGCTCGAGAGAGTTTGATTTTAGCTCGATATAAGTTTGACTTAAGCTTATAATTCGAACTCGACTTAATCCATCCGTCGCTTCACATAATTTGATCTTGTACTTTATTTGATCTCGAAATCGGCTTGCTGCTGGAATGCCCGAGATTAAATCGAGATCGATATTCGAATCCGAAAACGATTGCTTCAACTATTATCGAGATTGACTTGAGCTCGATATTCAAGGTTTATTTATTACCCCAAAATTACCTTCCCACATAAACACCATCTGACTTTTTCAACTACCTTTTTGATTTTCACACTGGCAAGTTCTAGCCGGCTCGAGGTCATCAGATGATGGCACACCCTTTGGTTCTATCTTTAGAATACTTTGCCCAATGAATCCAAATCAGCAGCTTTCTCCTTATGTCAGCTCTGCTACGACTCTGTGGGAATTCCAAGGCATCATAAGTGCAAAAAATCAAATGCTAAGTTGTGAGAAGCCTTTGCGTATGTGTGCGTACCCATTTATCCTCACTGTATTAATGAGAGAGACTTTGTTGCTTTCGCTCTTTCGCTTTGACAATGGAATTCTGTACTATATTGAATCTTGTTTTTCAAGTACGGATCCGAGCTTGAATTTAGCCATTTCGAATTGGTAAAGTGAGGATTATATTAAGCCTTCCGTACTCGTACTTGTACGACTAGTACTTGAAACTTCAATCCGAAGGTCGAGCTTTATTTTAGCTCCCCAAAATCGCTTTACAACTATTTCACTAAATGTGCCATTCCAAATCAAATTTTGCCCCTAAGAAAAATCTTCCGTACCAAAATTAAAGATGTATCACATCATATAGTCTTCCTAATGAATGGGTCTTATTTATTGATCAAAGCATCGTCTTAAATCCCCTTCTTCCAAAATTAAAAAGGCTCCGAATTTGATAGAGAAAGACATAATGACAGAGAAAGCGGATAAATTCTTATAAAGAATGCAAGGATAGATAATTTATTAAAAAGCTGCAACAGCACAATGCCCTATAACCAAGAACTGAAGGTGCAATTATCTTACTAATACGATTCAACCTTCTCCCCTTAAATTTTGACTCTTTCATTTTATCAAACATTTCTGCAAAAAAATGGTCCCCAAAATATTGCCTTCACCTCCAACAGCTGTGCATTTATTTATAATTTTTCCGCCAACCTCAATTAATCAATTCAAATAGTTTGTTTTAACGGCATTTCGCATCACACAAAGAAGTTCAAATGTGATTAACCTTTAAGAGTTTTTGATGTCATTAAAACCATGTCAGCTAAACAAGAGCCAAGTAAAAGACCAAAGAGAAAAACAGAAACTGGTTAGGGTCGAGATCGAGACGTTTCGAACGGCAATTATAATAATGCTGATGATTGTGATAAAAAAAAAAAAAAAATACAAAACAAACACTAAAGACAAGAAGTCGAAGTCAATATCAAGGTCAGTTACAAAATGAGCGATGAGCTCCCCCTTGTATGTACAGATCGATCGATCGATCGAAAACACAAGTTGAGTTTGAGATTTCGAATTTGGCGTTGACAAGAGCGCTCAACTTTGAGAGGCTTGAAAAGCAAAAGTGTTTTATGCAAATGAAGGCAAACTCAAGCCATAAAACAAACAAATAATACAAAATCACAAACGTTGACACTAAAAATTTGCATTGAAATTACAAAAGTAAAGGAGAAGAGACTTGGTATATTGCCCATGAGACCCATGCAACGCCCCAAAAAGTACAGTGAGCATTGGCTATAGAAGAATTATTTAAGGCTTTAAATTTATGTAAATTTATGTATCTCCGTTTGGTTTGTTATTATATCTTATTCAGATGGATAAACATGAGAAGTCTTTAAGTGTTTTGCAGCCTTGCTATAATATTATACATTATAAGATCGGCCCAGAGAGCTAGAGAAGCGATGGGTGCTGTGATTGCTTCCTTATGTGGCTGTCATTTACCCAATAGCATGATTTTTGTAGAGTTTTCACCTTTTCTGAAATGTGGTAAACAGCGAAAAATGTACTTTTATGGGAAAGCGTATTTTATGTCAAACGAAAACACGTTTCCAGTGGCCTGAAGAATAATATCAAAACTTTTTGGGGAAAATAAAAAATTATCTTAAAGCATTTTTGAATTTTTATGATTTGATTTTCAGTAACAAATAAAACTTTCCCAATTGCTCTTTAGCATTAACTACTGTACTTACCTATTCTCAATTAGCATGGACGCAAACCACACATATCGAAGACTTCAACACAAATTAGTGGGTCATGATTGGGCATTATGATAATTGAGTTTCAAGTCGATGTTGTAGGTGCTAATGAAGTTTTTGCGGTGGGGCAACGAACGAAAAAAATTCAGTTAGTGAAACAGTAAAAGCCATAAACATGAAACGCGGCCAAACTTCAACAATAAAAACCAACAAAGAAGAAAAACGAAAAATATTTCTCACATTGGCATAGGTCAGAGCAGTAGTTGAACATGAATTTATGTATTTAATTTTTTCTGCCTTTTTTCTGTTTGACTAATTTAAGTTTGTTGTTTTTTGCGGATTTATTTATCTCTGCTTTAGGTTCAAACTGGCGTAAAAATAAACATTTCAATATTTGTGTAAAATTTGTAAAATTTTTGTTTTCATTTATTTAGTTTGTCTTATCTGCATTTGCCTCGTTGGAGGCCAAAATGTTTCAATTAGTAATTTTTTGATTGATAGTGAATATTAAAAAAAAAAGGGTTAAAAGGTAGAACTAACATTTACATTATTTAAATATGGAAAAATCGATTTCATGTACAGAAATTTAAGTTAGAAGATTTAAATCTAAATATGAATATTAGAACTAAATGCATTTTTAGTAGACTTTTTTTGATCCAAGCAGCAAATCCGCTGATAATCTTAGGACCCTGACTTTTCTACTAAAGAGTACGAACTTAATAGTGAAACAAGAAATATCAGTAAGAGTTTTAGTAGTTGTAGTAATTGTCTTCAGCTGAGTGCTTATTCAGTGCACTTTACACAGTTCGTATGGCGTTATATAATAATATTGGTTTTAAAGTCGAGCTTGAACGACATTCATACTTGTTTTGAATATACTTCTATTTACAGCCCCATACCAAGAAAAAAACGATGATTACGTCCATTAAATTTTATTGTGAAGAAAGGAATAAGTAAAATTTCTATACCCTTGAAAAGTGTATTATAATTTTGCTCAGAAGTTTGTTACGCATAGAAGAAATCTCCGCCCACATAAAGCTTAAATATTCTTGATCAGCATGACGAGCTGAAATTTTGCACCGAGATATCTTTTATTAGCACACTGCTAATATGTCGGAGCCGCAAAAATCTGATCGTCATTTCTTTAAGCTGCCATACAAATTTTGATTATTTGTTTTTTATATAATCTTAGCACACTCAACGAGTATACTTCTACTCAGACAGTCAAAAAGCTCTAAGGGCGCTTGACTCTTACTCCAATAATTGCCCTTGGCCTCATATAAACTAATCACAAGAAATGAAGAAATGAAACCTGGCTACTGATCGATGGAACAACCTTCCGGTTTGCGCTGTAGCTAGGGTCACGTGTGCCACATTTTCGACCTAAAACGTACCAGTAGCCTTTTTACGCCAAAGTAGAGGAAACATCTCTACTTCTGGTCGATGCCCTAACGGGTCTTACTTGCCATAAAGGTTGACATGCAGCACGCTTAGGAGGCGCCCATAGGAGGAGCTTCTGTAGAAGCTGCAAGTGCGAGGAAGAGGAGAAACCATTACTGCATCTTATATGCCACTGCCCAGCACTTAGTACGAGGAGACTCAAAATACTTGGTCACCCCTTTCTACTCAACTACCTGGAACTATCTGAGATAGAGATTCCGTCTCTACTAAAATTTTTACTGATTTCACAGTGGTTCAATCGGGAGGAACCCCCCTGGCTTAAAAAGGGAATATATATGGTATCGCAATGGGCCTACTCTGCTTGTAGGGGGTCCATCAGCTAAACTTAATTTAACAAATTGTTGAATAAGACATATCTTAGAGAATCGACTAAAGCTTCCAAATTTTACAAGTATCATTGCTTGAGGTTTCACGCTTTACGTCTTAAAACTTGAAACAAATGCAGTCACTGAAATTTGCAAACCAAACTGATGTATCATCGCGATCTACTTTGGGTATGCCCAATTTTAGTTGAAATAAGAAGTGCTCATCTGGCAAGTCGATTCCTATCGGAAGCAGACGTCATCAATTGGATTACCATAACTTTTTCTTTGTCAAGGCTTATACCGAATACCATGTTTTTTTCTGTATTCATTTATTGTTAGTTTTTATTGAAAACAATGTCCTCATATGTTATGGCTGATGGTTAAAAACCTACTACTACTACTTGGGCTTAGAATGGTCTCGTGGCAAGTGCTCACTACGAAGAGTTAGGGGATTCGCACCGGTGCAGCCGAACTGCAGGGAATACAAACACAACAAATTTCTAGTTCAGATCTTACACACTTCTGATAATAGAATGCGAAATATTTTCGAAGCGGTTTTGAATGCTTCCTTACTCGTTTGGAGCCGTGAAAATATACAACTCCATATTACCAATTGAAGTATTCGTCAAAAATGGCACATAGTTTCACCTCAAATCGAGTTGTTTGCTGTTTCAAGCTCAGAAAATCTGCAATACTTACGGTTATCAAAAGATGTCCTGTAAATTCTACGGAATTCAATTACTATAAAACTAACTCAATTACTATAACTAATATGAAAGTCTGTAGTCAATAGAAACCAGAGCTAGGAAGCCAGAGCCCCCAAAAAAAAAAACAGTTATTTTCGGACCCTCTGAGCAAAAAGTCAGAGATGAACAGTTCACATCGGTTCATGAACGAACAACCAATGGATTTGTTTACATTAAGCTCTGCTCATTTACTGAGCAAATCATCGCGAGCGAAGAAGATAAAAGTCATTGACGTTTGTGTGTGTTTATGTGTGAGTGAGGTGTCTGTTTGGGCTTGCGACTCACACAAGCCAAAAAAAAAAAAAAAAAAAAAAAAAAAAAAAAAAAAAAAAAAATTAAAATGAATGGGGAGCACCCCCAAAAAAAAAAAAAAAAAAAAAAAAAAAAAGACCCTTTGAGGTGAGTCGTTCGGCTTTTTGCTCATCTACTGACTGTTAATGTACGAGCGCTCAGTCGGATTGCTGTCTATTGTTATTGAATGAGCAAAACAAGAAAGGCTCAACTGAGAACAGTCAACTGAAAACAAAAACAAGGAGTGACCTCAGACGAGATCAAGCGTGTGGGATTTTTTGGTTTTGTTATTGAGCAAATAAAGTTTAGATTTTTGCAATGTACAGGATATTCAATCCACAATGAATTAAAGCCCATTAAATCTTTCGTTTTAAATCCTAATGACCGCATGGTCTTTAAGATTTAAAATTTTTGCGCAAGAGTTCTTAGGTAGATTAATATACTGATGAAAAGTTGACCTACACATACTTAAATGCTTCTAGTGCCCTCATCTGCAACTGAAAACATAGTAAAAATAAATTAAATGGCAGCACTTTTAAATGTAACCGCACTCCTAAAAGATTACAATATTTACAATGTAAAATTATGTTTATTAAATGCAATTGCCAAACATTTATTTCACCCATAAAACTTGAATTTTTTGTGCAAAAACGATAATTTTTATTTTGTTTGCGGTGGGGTTTTTTTTTTTGCGTTGCCACACATTTTCTCGCATTTCACAACAGTGGGCAACTTGCACTTTGTTGCATTTTTGTTAAGCATCTTTTGCTTTGGGGTAAATATTTGTGGCAAAGTGTGTCAAGCCATAGAAAACAGAAACCACAGCATCAACGATTCGAAATTTGTTTTCAAACTTTTCGGAGGCTTGGCCGCGGGGCTTTTCGCACCTAATTCACGTTTTGTGTGTACATTCTG
Organism: Lordiphosa collinella; assembly: GCA_018904265.1. NCBI lineage: Eukaryota > Metazoa > Arthropoda > Insecta > Diptera > Drosophilidae > Lordiphosa > Lordiphosa collinella. Next base: position 636,080 of record JAEIFV010000058.1, on the reverse strand, counting down.
TGCGAAGTCGGACAAAGAGAATTACATAAAGTCTGGCGCCAAGGAAATTGCCCAAAATTTATGCTTAGGAAAAATATGTATTTCACTGGTCTACACACTGGTCTGTTTGCGTACCACTTCCTCGTGTTGGCCAACCAGCCGGCAAAGTCAGTTGGCCAATTGCAATTGTTTATATACATTTTGCTGCCAAGGTTAATTAAAATGCCAAGCAGCTTCAAGTGAAGCAGCGCGTTTTGCTTACTTTTTTTCGTGTTTCTTCTGTTTTTTGTGTGTGTAATCGCGTGTTTATAACTTTGTTGTGGGTTATATAATTCCTTAGCCGAAAAAACAACACACACACTCTAAACTTATCAAAATTATCACGAAAATCTATAAAATATTTATATTTGCTTAAACTAGCCGGAAAAATGTCTGATGAGTGATGCCTGTCATACGGTGCGTGTGCTACAAACGTGACTGGATTTTGATTAAAGGTTTATGTTTTTGTATTTTCTTAGAGCGTCATCAGAAATTCTATTGATAGTTTTTTATTGTTTAAATTAACAATTTTTTTCTGCTTGGGTGTTAATAAAGAAATTCTAGAAAGGAGAGCGGCGTTACCTTTGCACACCAAAATAGTTTTTCTAATTTAAATTTATACCGTTGGCGAGTTGTATATAAAAAAAATGTTCTTTTACTTTAGAAATATTGTTAAAATTTATTCAAAATTAAAGGGTGAACTTGTGATCAAATTCTTATCCACAAATGCTGGACCAAACTTTTTAGGAAATCCACATTAAGGTACTAAATGGTTATTATCTTGAACAAAAATGTGCGAAAATATAAAAGTATATACCATATGGTCCAGGATTGGTAAAAGCTCGAAAGTATATGTCGGTTCAAGCTCACAGTTTAAAACAAGGATGCCGCAGGGATAGAGCAAAGTGAAGAAACATTTCCGGCAGTGAATAATTCAAATTACAGAAGGTCACCCAAATTCACTTACATCTTCCGAGGAAAGAATACAGATTGATAAGAGATATTTTTGGACGACGACAATTGGTAAAAGACCAAATCCATACAATCTGCTGTCTTTTAAGATGCAGTTGAAAAAACAACACAACGATGCATAGCTTTACTATTAGCTGCTTTTCCTAATGTAATGTTCTAAATTTGAAAACATCTTTTTCTTAAGCGCCTAGTTCCGACATCAAGTTCTTAAATAAAATAAACCGAAGCAACACGTTGCATATAGACCTCTCCTAGGCTTTATAGTATTGACAAAATTAAAACTCGCTCCGTTTATTTCTGTAAAAGTTATACAAATGTTGGCCGATTTCGATGATTTTGTATGCCATCCAAATAATTGATTCTTAAGATTCTCAAAATAGCTTTGATGGATCCATGCCAAGTCGTTGAGATTGCGGATAAGCATCGCCAAACACTTATTTGAAAAGATGCAAGCCACATGGGAACTAAAACTGGTTCGGTTCAATGGCTCACAGAAATTTAAAGCCGCGGTTTAAGTTCGGTTTAGTGATTCAGAATATAAATGTGCTAATTACAAGTGAAAAGAATCATAAGCACCTCAAAACTTTGCGGGTTCTAGTTTTACATCTTTGATAAAGTTGTGCAGAACATAAACATCTGGAAAATAGCATTAAGTGATTTCTAAATAATAAATAACTTTTTAGCAGGGAACCGGGACCGATAGCAATTTTGTTTTGAGAACCGATACCAAATTGTATTATCGTAATTTGACAGTTAAATGAATGATCTAAATCCATTTCATGTGTAGTTTTCGGATTGGAATAGCATTTTTGATAGAACGCCGGGTTGGCTTGCGGTTCGGTTCGAATTATAACCGGTTTGCATTTCTGCTTTAAAGTGCCAAAATCTCTTGAATATTTTCGCACTCCATCGATTCCATTTTATTCAGTGATGAGCGATCCTTTTGTTTGGAGTAAGATGCAGTTGAAGAGATATGAGCTCAGCATATAAATTACATGTTGTTGCTCCGCACTTCCGATAGATTTTGGTGCTCACTAAAATAACCTTGTTATAACGAAAATTAATATTTTGAGTGCAAGCAATAACGAACCAATGTAATAACGCCCAGTGTAATAGCGCCCAGCGCAATAACGCTCACTGAAATAACGCCAAGGCGAACTATGACCAGTGTAATAGCACCAGCACTCAGAAAAAAATCTGTTCAAAATCTACCGAAATCAAGACCTTTCGATGACAAAAGTAGAATAATCCCACTTTTTCGTAAACTGTGAACGGCGGTGTCATTTTATGAACGCAATTTAAAATCCGGTTGTTCGATCCTCATTATGCCCATCATGCTCAAAATGGGTACTTTTTTGGGTCATTTTACAAACTTTTGGATTTCTTTTTGAAACATTTTGGTAACGTTTTAAGAACCCTCTGTGCACATTTTGATAATATTTTGGAAATAATAGTGAAACATCTCGGGTTCATCTTAAGAACATCGCGGTCTCCTTTTGGGAACACAGTGAGTTAAATTTTCGAACATTTCTGGGCCATTTTTGGGAATATTCTGGTTATACTATAGTATGTCACTGGCTTTAAGACATTTATGATATTTAACTAGAAAGTTTCACATAACTTTCAAGAGCCAAGCACAGCACCACAACGGAGGCTGGTGAACTGAAAAGCAGGTTCAAGAACCTCCCTGTTCTATTATCAGAACAGAAGGTTTCCTCATGCCAGCATTGCTATAACTGCTTGGGAATTTCAAAGAAACATAAGTGCAAAAGCAACAGAAATTGTTCATTATTTCTTAACAACAGTTCTCTTTTTGAACGGACGCGCTTGTTTGTTTTAATGTAGTGTTATCAGAGCTGTAGCTTTGCCGTGAACGTCGAGCTTTTTTGTGAACACAAATTCATGAATAAAATGTTTTAAAAAGGAGTCCGCTTGAGCTGCATTTTAGTCCGCAGTTTTTTTCTTAGTGCTGTGAAGAGGTACCTCTTGAATCTCTTCAGAATTTTTGGTGAAATGTATAGGGCAATTTTGTTTGTTTACCGTTACGTTCAACGTGTAATGAGTTTCATCGGTCATGAGCCTAAGAGCTTAAGCATTAACTCCAAAATGGCGACTAACTGCAATGATTGTCTGTTTTTGCTTTAATTGCCTATTGCAGTTCCCAACTGCTTAAGGTTGTGATTGCATAGAGAGACAGTCAGCATTCATTAGATAAGTCTATTGATAAGAGAATCGGGAAATTCTCAAAACACTAACTGTCTAGACAACCAGCTATTTTTGAGTGTTTCAATGCATAAGCTGTTTACAGTTGCTTAGATGTTGAAAAGCAGTCGCGATTTGGAATTATTCAAAAACTTGTCTGAGTTCTTTTTGAGTGTTCAATCAAAACCGCATTAAAGTGTCGAAATTTTTCGGAAGGCAAACTTTTTTGGGATTATTTACTTTTCTTTATTTCCTTTGTTAAACTTATTCAGTGAAGTGCAAACAAAAAAGAAAAATGGAGAACTGTTGGAAGCTTGATCTATTTGGTTATGTTTGTGGCTTCTAAAGTGCGTACCGTCTGTACTTCTCTGATCAATCAGATTGGTTTGATCGTTCGTGGACGAACTGCTCTGGCCTCCAAAAGTGTCCATCACGTCGAGATTTTGAGAAAAATAAACTCAAAGTCTCAAATAACCCGGTTTTTGAAGTCTCCAATTTGGCTTAAATTAAAGCTTGAACTGTCAACCATGTGAATCAAATTCTGAATCAATCATAAATTCTTTAGTAGCATCATTTTGATACTCTGTACCAAAGGTACATAGAGTATAATAAGTTTGTGCAAAAGTATGTAACAGCCAGAAGGAAGCATCTCCGACCCCATAAAGTATATATATTCTTGATCAGTATCAACAGCCGAGTCGATATAGCCATGTCCGTCTGTCCGTCTGTCTGTCCGTATGAACGCACAGATCTCAGAGATGGTAAGAGATAGAGGTTTGACATGTTTGGGACATATGCTTCTTCTATTTGCAGGCAGATTAAGTTTATTTTCAATTTTGGCCACGCCCCCTCCCGCCCCCGTAATTTTAGAAAAACATCATATCTCCCAAAGTTTAATAGATAGAAGGTTGGAACCTTCTGAACATATATTCTAATCAAAATTATTTATCGATTTCCCAATGGAATCATAAAGATCGGATCAACGGTTGTCGAGATATGATCAAAAGAGTGTATGCTGCAGCAGCGCACTAGCAGCGCTGTTTACCGCTGCCACTGCAGCATCAAAATTTATGTTCGTTGGTACAGAGTATTATATAGTCGGGCTTGACCGACTTTCTTCCTTGTTTTCATATGTTCTCGTAATCTAAATGCATTCATCTGGCCTACTTACTTATTAATTTGCTTTGAACTATTTGTTATTAATTTATTGTTTTTGGGGTCGCTGAACGTTTCTGTATCCATGGAATCCAGGGTCGTTAAAAATATAAATATGGTCGATTTGACTGAAACTTGGTATTTTGCAAAAATAAAATTAATAAGTAAGCAGGCCATATGACAGCAAGTAAATTACGAGAGCACATGAAAAAGTGATGCTACATGAAAATGTAGGATTGATTTAAGACTAATTAAAGACTTCTAGCACTTCCGCCTTATTCTCTACACGTGATTGAAAAAGGGCAAAAACAAGGTTTTTCGAAACTTTGAGTCCATTTTTCTCAAAATGTTGACGTGATGGACACTTTTTGAAGCCGCGAGGAAAATCCTATAAGAATATCCTTGTCTGATCTTTGAATAATTTTAGGTGTCGACCAGTGTAATCAGTCAATCAGGCTAAGAAATTTACATATAAACATTTACTCAACTGTTGCAGAAATATTCCTTTTAATTTAGCTCAGAAATTCGAATTACATTTCCTCGCCACTATTCCCTACAATCCTTCGTTACATTTTGTTACCCCTTTGCCAGGGTATTAACAATTTACTTAATCCCTTTCCTGGCTTCCGGAGGACCACAACAACATCTTGTCGACTTCATCATCAACTGTAACTTTATTAACTTGTTGATGCCACAAATTAAAATTCATTAGGCCAAAATGACTGTGGTTAAAGCCAGACAACGTTGCTGTTGCTGTTGCTGCTGATGATGATGATGTAGCTTCCACCTGCTCTCAGCTGAACTATGCAAATTGAAAATGCAAAAAAAAAAAACAACAGCCAGTACAGAAAAAGCAACAAGAAGAAGGCAACTCAATTTCACACTGTCATGATTTGCACTTCGCCGATTCTAACACCCCGTTTCTCTGTCCCTCCTCTTTTCCTTTTTTGCAGCCAAAATTAATACGGAAATATGGTTACCCCTCGGAAACCCACACCATTTATACGAAAGACGGTTACATACTGGAAATGCATCGTATACCCAAAAAGGGAGCGCAGCCAGTTTTATTAATGCACGGCATATTGGACACATCGGCCACCTGGGTGTTAATGGGACCCAAGTCGGGTTTGGGTATGATAAATTTCAATCAAATTTGGAATGTTGCTAACTTCTTTCTCTGCAGGCTACATGCTCTCCGATCTGGGCTACGATGTGTGGATGGGCAATTCGCGTGGCAATCGCTACTCGAAGAACCACACCAGCCTAAATAGTGACTATCAGGAATTCTGGGACTTTACCTTTCATGAAATGGGCAAATATGATTTGCCCGCCAATATTGATTATATTTTAAGTAACACAGGGTTCGAGCAACTGCACTATATAGGTCACTCACAGGGTACGGCCATCTTTTGGGTTCTATGCTCGGAGCAGCCCTCGTACTCGGCGAAAATTACATCGATGCATGCCTTGGCACCGATTGCCTACATACACGACATGAAGAGTCCACTGTTCCGTACGCTGGTTTTATTCCTGGACTTTCTCACGGTGAGTGTTGTCACCGATGCGCGTACAAGTTATTTCCGGACTCATTGTTGTTCCTGCTTTAATTGTAGGCCGCCACACGCATGCTGCGTATCACGGAATTCATGCCCAACACCAAATTCCTAGTGGACCACAGCCAGGTTGTTTGCCACGACAACGCCATGACGCAGGATGTCTGCTCGAATATTCTGTTTTTGGTTGCCGGTTACAATTCCGAACAGCTGAACAAGGTAAATGGGGGGAATGGGGATGGGAGATGGGGTTGCCGCATCGATTTGATGGTGGGAGTTTTGTTGGCTTCTCATACAATTGTCTTTATTAAGTTTTTTGGGCACTCAATTAAGCACTCTTATTAAGAGTTTGGGGTTAAGACATCGGCTAATGGGGAAGCGATTATGATTTTGAAGATTTCTATAAGTGGAAGGGAATTATTTATTTAATGGAAGTAGCTTGGGAAACGGTAATTACTTGCGTACTTACTTAACCTTGCCTATGTATTAAACTGTTTATTTTGAACCATGACTGCTTAAAGAGGCTTACGCAACTTAGAAATCCCCATAATGGTATTGACTTAAGTCAATCCTAAACTAAATCAGAAGCAAAGCAGCAATGCGCTACAGAACTGATCTGAACCATGAACAGAACCAATGTTCAAAAAAACTGATATAAGTTTTATTTCGTCTGCTTTTGATTTAGCCTCTGCTTCTGACAAAAACCCATAAGTCGCTTTCGAGGGCAAACCAAAAAACTTATCTGAAAAAAAGCAAAACAGCTGCAGCAGTCGTCGGTTCGTGTTTCTTCTAAATTGCCTTGCCTCTGCTTTTGATCAGGAGCGCTAGTATGTGCATGCGTAGAACAAATCAAAAACATTGGCGATCAACTAGTGTCACGAGGACGCTGCTGCTGCGGACTTGCAAAATCCGAACTCTTGCTGCTGCTGCCAACTTGTGCTTTTGATCGAAAGCAGAGGCAAGACAGTTAAAAAAGCCATGAAGCGACAACTGCTGCTGCTGCCTCGCTTTTTTTCAGAAATCGTCAGTCGGAGCTGTGAAAAGTTAAAAGTTTGCGACTTTTGTTACTTCGACTGAAGCTATTTAAACACTGAACAGAACAGGACATAATCAGTTTGTTTCAAAAATATTACCATCGGTCTCATTTATAAGAACTTTTAAAATTTTTTGGTTATTAATTAATGATTGAAGATGAGTTTAGTAATTCATATCAAATTTCAGTTTATTACGAACTCGAGAAGAAAAATAAAGCAAAAGTCAGTTTTAAAATTTCAGTACTAACGTTGCATTTTAAAGATCTTTGAATGCAGAAGGTATAGAAACACACACCATTGAAAGCATTCGAAGAAGTCGGTATGAAAAATTACTGAAATAAATATGGTTCATTCGACCTGAGCAAAATTAAATAGTAGCACTTTTACCTAATTCATTCATATTCACCGAAAATAGTGGGAAATATCTGGAGCGACCTATGAAGCTTTGAACTATGGTTCGAAACAAAAAACATTGGTTTGACATGCTTAGTCCCTGGACCGAACCTTCTGCAAAATATTACAGCATTGCAGCCTGGTTCAAAAGAAGGTCGATCCCGGACTTCTTCCCAAACCTATTCTAAAGTTTTGATTTGAGTGCGGGTTAATCCATTTTCCAATACTGATCCATAATTGTTATACCCTTGCAAAGGGTATGATAAAATTGTGCGGATGTTTGTAACGCATTGAAGGAAGCATCTCCGACCACATAAATTATATATATTCTTGATCAGCATGACGAGCTGAGTTGATTTAGCCTTGTCCGTCTGTCCGTCCGTCTGTCTGTTTCTATGCTATCTCCTCCGTCAGTTTTAAAGCTATCCTCACCAAACTTTGCACGAAGTCTTTTGGTACATATAGGCTGCACATTTGTCGGAACCGGCCGGATCAGATGACTATAGCATATAGCTGCCATAGGAACGATCGGTTGAAAAACTAGTCTTAGTGAGAAAAACTTTTTTGTTTTTAATGGAAACGCCTCCAAAGTGCGTATTTCTTAGCTTACTATCCTTTCCCATGATTTCACTAAGTTTGGTCGAAATCGGATGACTATAGCATATAGCTGCCATAGGAATGATCGGTCGAAAAACTAGTTCTAGTGGAAAACTTTTGTTTTTAATAAAAACTAGTTCTAGAGAAAAAACTTTTTTGTTTTTAATGAAAACGTCCTTATCATTGGCATACACTTATTTTATATACTTTTACACAATTCTTCAAAGGTTGGTCGAAATCGGATGACTATAGCATATAGCTCCCATAGGAACGATCGGTCGAAAAACTAGTTCGAGTGAGGAAAACTTTTTTGTTTTTAATGAAAAGTCCTTTATATTGGCATATTCTCATTTTATATACTTAAACACGTTTCTACAAAGTTTTTTGAAAATCGGATGACTATAGCATATAGCTGCTGTATGAATGATCGGTCGAAAAAGAAGTTCTAGTGAGAAAAACTTATTTGTTTTAAATGGGATCGCCTCCAAATTTCGTAATTAACAGCGTATTATGCTTTTCCATGATTTTACCAAGTTTGGTCGAAATCAGACATCTATATAGTATAGATCCCATAGAAAAGTAAGGTCCAAAAAGTAGTCTTAATTTTAAAAACCTTTTTTGTTTTCAATGGAATTTGCAAGGGTATACAAAACTTCGGCCGAGCCGAAGTCAACTTTCCCCTATTTTTTTTTTTCAGATTGGTATTTCATGTAGGATTGAGAATTAATATTGAGATCGTTTTACTTGAATTCAATTACCTTAAAATGCAGTACGAGTCGTAGTCCAAGAGTCGGGATCAAGTCAATTTTTAAAGTTTTGCTGAAGAAAGATTTTAAATCCTTTTTAAGCTTAGTAGTCAGAAAGACTAAGGCTGGATTTATACGGCGTAGGAAACTTCATGCAGTGTTTGAAAAAGCGTATGTCAAATGGTCACACTTTATTGTGTTTGTTTGGATTGAGTGTTTTGTTTACATTTAAATTGATTTAATTAATAGAAGTGAAAATGCAGGGGTATTTGAATGATATGTGGAAGCAGATGTCATGGGCAAACTATTTTACTTTGCTTCCATTCAGCTAAACTAAATCAGCTGTTTTGCCAGTCAAGGTTGCGGCGCCACGAGTTTTACGCTGAGTATGAGCGAAAGCATTTAACTAGTTTGTCAAGAAGAACAGTAGGCAGATTAGACAACCCTTTTGCTACCCTGCAAGTCTGTAGTTCGCTCTTTCGTTTAATGCTTAAGCTTTTAGGCTGACGCTGCCACCGGAAAAAGCTTAAAGCTTTCGAGTTAGCTAAGCAAAGTGCCGTACATATTTGAATGCAGACATGTGCAATAGAAACTGCTCCAAATTAAGAGAAAATTCAATACTGTTCTTCACGTCTGAAACAGCGAGCTATATGAATTACCTGGCCTTGTCAGTACTAAATTCATGACCAAAATGCAAAGAGGAATCCAAAATTATTCAAATAAATGTTGACTTTTGATTAGGCTCTAGCCATAAGTTTGCTTAGACGCAACTCCAACCATAATTACGGTCAACTGTCTTAATCCACAATGCAACCACAATGTATTTTGTATTAAATCGGGGAATGCCCCGACTCCGACCGCACTATCAAGCTCTGCCGCAGGTTAAACACCCGACAATTTGAAATTATTGCCCACAAAATGCAGGCAGCGAACAACATTCCAATATGCGAGACCAAAAGCAGGTGGAATGGCCTGGCATTGAAAGGGTGTCATTATCTATGATGTCACAGGGTGGTAGAAGTGGGCGGGGTACATGACTTCTAGTTGTCGTTGTTGTTGCTGTTGCTGTTGAAAATTGGCATAATTAACTTGGCAAGGGGCGATGCTGGAACGCCAACAAGCGACAATGCATGCAAATTAGGCGCGATTCAATGACCCACAATGAACCCATCCTCCTTACTACTCCCAGCGGATTAATGTTGCCGCCTGGGTATGTTTCTAATTTTCTCACCTCTTTTCTAGACCATGCTACCCGTCATGCTAAGTCACACGCCCTCGGGTGCCTCCATCAAGCAGCTGGAACACTTTGGTCAGCTCATGAAATCGGGACATTTTCGTAAATTCGATCGTGGCTATTTGCGAAATCAATTGGAATACAATCGCATGACACCACCGGACTATGATTTATCCCGGGTCAAAGTGCCGGTGGCCTTATACTACTCCGTAAATGATCTGCTGGTATCCACCACCGGAGTGGATCGCTTGGCTCGAGAGCTGCCCAATGTCATAGACAAATATCTGGTGCCCATGGAGAGATTCAATCATTTGGATTTCCTTTGGGCCATCGATGTCAAACCCTTAGTGTACAATCGTTTGGTCAGAAACATACGTCGCGTGGAGAATCACAAGGCCAAGTTGACTGCAAATTTGGCCAGTTTTTTGGCCATGCAACTACAGCGACAGCAGCTGCAAAATCAAATACAAATGTCTCATCATCAGAGTATGGACATGATCCCCAGCACCCCTACTGCCGCACCCACCACAACAACAACAACGACGGAGGAGCTTGAGACCTCGCCTTCAACTGCTGCCGCCGCTGCCGTTGCTGCCACTACCGAAATGCAAACGTGACTTTCCATTTAAAAGAAGCACCTAATTTTCTTTTCATTTGACTGTGATGACATTTTTAACAATTTTACGCTCTGATCCCAACATCCTTTTGGCCTCCAAACGGATGCATCAACTCAGGCACGCCCGACCAAGTTCTTGACTAGGCGCATTACCATCCATCCATTCCATTCCATCAAATATGTGAATCACCTTTCGATAGCTTACAAATTGTATGCAAACTGCCCGCATTTTTGTTTGTCCCATAATCTGTACTACTTGTAAAATGTTTTTTTAATTTATGTGTACAAATTTATGTGTAAATTTTAAAGTATTTTTAATAAAAAATTTATGTTTTTAAGAAATTGCAATTGCATTTGACCTGGTTTTGAAGTGAAAGGCAAGAGGCGTAAGGTGGGACTTTCTCAAAAGGTAAACACTAGGCGCCTACTGAGTTGTAGATAGATTTAGATTTGTTTGTAATTTTAGTAGGCCTTGATTTAAGCAAACGAGACTATCTTAGAAAATGAGAAACGATTTCATTTATTACTTATCAGTTGCTGAGATTGGCCGCCTTCGACCGATAGTTTTAAATTTATTATTTCTATTTTTTACTCGAAAAATAATTTTCTTTATAAGTCCGGAATATGCATGCTCTGTTACTTGGAATGCCAAACATGAGCAAGGGCATAGCCATGTCATGACATGGCTTCTTTCGTGAGAACATGTGTAGCGCTGGAGGAGGAAGAAGGAAAGTCATTTTTATTCTACACTCTAAAAGAGTTTTATAACTTTGCCCAGAAGTTTGGAACGCATTGACGGAATCATCTTCGACCACATGACCTTTGGTCTTGATAAACATTACTATCTAAATCGAAGGATATCCGTCTGTCAGTTTGTACGCGAACTAGTCCCTCAGTTTTTAAGCTATCGAGCTGAAATTTTTGCACTCTGCTGATTTGTCGGAACGGCACAGATCGGATGACTACTTCTTGTAGCTGCTACAACACAAACGTTGTAGTAATCATAGTCGGAGCGAGCCATTACAACAATAGGCTTTACAGCCCGCTGGGGTTTAAATTTTTTCCTCAATTCTCAAAGCTACTTTTGAGCATTAAGAAACATACTTAAAATCAGACTCTTAAGACTAGGGCTATTATCCAGTCTTTTTCACTAATTCCACATGGCAACAAAATTAGCCTTTTTTCTGGGTTTTGTGGTGATTCCAGATGATTTAAGTGTGCTGCACACGAATCTTCTTTCAGAAATGAGCATCACGTCCAGATCTTTAGTAATTTCCCAGCAAACATTTTAAGAATTTTTTGATCAAAATTGAAACTTTTTCGATCCCTTTGGCTGATGAAAATAGTCATAAATGCGCTCGTTTTCTCATCATAAATGATGCTTAAGTCGGGGAAAAATGGTACCCTAGCAGCAATTCTTCGAACCATTTCCGAAAACAAATTCGTGCTCAGCACGAATTGAAATGAAATATTCGGGGGTGTCCTGGAAATCTCTAGAGATTTTGTCTTCGGTTGGTTTGCAAATCGCCCGAAAAATCCGTCGGTGTCCCAGAACTTCAAGAGATTTCATTTTCTTAGTGGGAAAGAGAATTGGTCCAATTGGGCTCATAATAATTGTCCATCTCACAAAACAGGGCTGCATCACGCACAAAAAAATTCCCCTTATAAATTTCCCTTATTAGGTTTGAATTAAAATGATGTTAAACGGAAATCTGTTAGCTGTGGCATAAGTTTTATGATTTATGCTAATATTTAATTTAAATTTATAATTTAAATTTAAATTTAACCCAAAATTAACATGAAAAATTTAAAAAATATTTGCGCGCCAATCATTACGCAGAATTTGCCAGCCCTTGGCACGTTTGTTGTTGTTGAATTTCCCATGCGGCTCTAATGAGGCCGGTGGCGCCATCTAGTGGCACGACGGTTTTGATTGATATGGCAGCCTTCGGTTGGTTTTGCGAAAAATTATTAACAAGCTAATTTCAATATTAAATCAAATTAAACATGTTATTTTTTTGATGCAGCCTATCCAGTAAAATAATGTAGTTTACATTTCCAAAATTAATTTTACTTATCAAAATAGTTTAAGCGGTGAATTTAGCAAAATCTCTACCAAAATAACTAGAGATTTGAAACCAACCGAAAGAGATTTCTAGGACACCGAGAATTGGTTTTGGGTTGGAATTTGGTTGGAAGAGATTTGTAGGACACCGCCGATTATGATTTCTGACTTAAGGTGACTTTGAGTTCTTATAAACCATTTGAATTCTGATTGATTATTGAATTATAACTGATCCTCGACCTTGAGTCGGCTAACAATCACTTTGACTAAAATCAAAACTTGGTCGATAACCCCATATACATGCAAAAGCACCAGTCACGGTGAAATGATTGTTCTAAAAAACTGAACGGTTTCTCTATAAAAACAAAGAAACAAATACCTTGGTATTTGTAAAGAGCACAGAAAACCACTTTAAAATGGATTCAAGAGAAATGCTTCTCCAGTTATCTTGTCTGTTGCGTTGTCCACCGAAGTTTAACAATTGCCATTAAAAACAACAATTACACATACGATATTTGGACACCATTGGAGTAACTTCGGAGGAAGCTGTAGCTATTAATAGACGCTTGTGAACATGAAAAATACTTATGATTCCCAAGTCTTTATTTGGCTCAGGGTGGCTTTAAATAGGTAATTGCTAATCGCTGTTGGTGTGGAAAGCGCTTAAAATCTCACTGACGAGTCCAGGTTGGTTCCGGACAAAACCGTGTCTTTCTGAGCATCGATAATCTATATATGTTCATATCATTGTTGTTGATTTCAGATTGATTATAGAATTAAAATCAATCCTCGACCGTAAGACGGCTAACAATTAATTTGAATATTTGAATATCTTCAAAATCCTAAGAAGAATGTCTAAAAATTGTAATGTCGGATTTGCAGGACTCGTCTATAAGTTCCTAGAGGAATGCCTTTCGAAAACAGAGAATGTCGGCTATAAAAGAATACATACCATGCATCTTACACACCCTTTTAATTGTATGAGAAAAAACTCCTCACTAAGATTAAATTTAGATGAAGAAGTTATTGTCCAGTAGAAGACGAGAATTCAAGAAAAGAAACATGACAGATATATAATATTAAGAGATCGGCGGACAATGCAGAGACATGTTACATGTTCTAAAATTTGTGTCAAGTCATCCATAAAGCTTATATCAATCCTGCATCTACCTTGTAGAAGGTCGAGCGAAATGTCGTATTCAAATTGTCTTAGGGAAACGATTTAAATTCCTAAACTATCAAGTTTCATTGACGATTCACGTCTTAAAACTCGTCAGAGAACTGAACCGAACCGAACCGTTTTTCTTTGTGGTTTTCCGTTCGGTTAACCGTTTCTGAAAGGAAGCTGGTTTGGTTTGCGGTTCGGTTCAACGGCTGGAATATGCGGTTTGGTTTGGTTCAAATCCGGTTCAGTTGAGAACCGGTTTGCATCCCTGGTATGAATCATTATACTCTGTACCAGAGGTACACAGATTATATTGGGTTTGTGCAAAAGGAAGCTGTTACAGCCAGAAGAAGCATCTCCGACCCTATAAAGTATATATATTCTTGATCAGAATCAACAGCCGAGTCGATATAGCTATGTCTGTCTGTCTGTCCTTATAAACAAACAAATCTCAGAGATGGTAAGTGATAGAGGCTTGACATGTATGGGAAATATGCTTCTTATACTTGCAGGCAGATCAATTTATTTTCAATTTTTACCACGCCCCCTCCCGCCCCCGCAAATTGGTAAAAACGTCATATCTCCCACAGTTTTATAGATTAAAGGTTCGTTCCTACTGGACATTAGTATTTAGTAATCTGGATTCATTATCGATCCGTCAAAAGAATGGTAGAGATCGGATGAACGATAGTCAAGTTATAAGGAAAACAAACAATTATGGGCAGCACCGGTCGTAACGGTGATGGGCAGCACTTCACAGGTACAGAATATATTATTGTCGGGCTTGACCGACATTCTAACTTGTTTTGTTTAGAATTATTCCCCAATCCTTGCAAACTAACAGGCTAATTCCACTGTCACATACGTGGGGACTAACAAAAGTAAGGTAAGTTGACTAGATAGAAAATCAAATAATATGTTTGTGCATTTATTCTTAATTTGCGACATTTCAAATCTTATATACATGTCAAAATAGTCTTCAATATCTTCCTTTTCAAGCTTTTTAAGTTCCGCATTTACCGCATCAATTATATCCGCGTTGGTGTCAAAGACCTTTCCCATCAATTTGTATACCCTTGCAGAGGGTGTTATAAAATTGTCCGGATATTTGTAACGCGATGAAGGAAGCACCACATAAAGTATATATATTCTTGATCAGCATGACGAGCTGAGTTGACTTAGCCCTGTCCGTCCCTCTGTCCGTCTGTTTCTATGCTATCTCCTCCGTCAGTTTTAAAGCTATCCTAACCAAACTTTGCACGAAGTCTTTTGGTATAAATACGCTGCACACTAAAACAAAACAAGTTTTAGTGAGAAAAACTTTTTTGTTTTCAATTGAAACGCTTCCAAACTTCGTATATCTTAGTTAACTATGATTCCACCAAATTTGGTCGAAATCGGACATCTATACAGTATAGCTGTCATAAAAAAGTAAAAAAGTTTTCAATGGAAATGTTCTCTAAATTGGCATGTATTTGTTTTATATGTTCATACACGATTCTACAAAGTTTGGTTAAAATCGGATGACTATAGCATATATCTGCAGTATGAATAATCGGTCGAAAAAGAAGTACTAGTGAGAAAAACTTTTTTGTTTTAACTGGGATCGCCTACAAATTTTAAATTTAACAGTATGTTATGCTTTTCCATGATTGCACTAAGTTTGGTCGAAATCGGACATCTATATAGTATAGCTGTCATAGAAAAGAAAGGTCCGAAAAGTAGTCTTATATAGAAAATCAAACTGCAAGGGTATACAGAACTTCGGCCGAGTTAACTTTCAGCTATTTTTTTTTTTTAATTTGTACCTCCGAAATTGCATGTAAACGAAAGCAAAAACGATCAGCGCAGTGCTGATTTATTAATGATCAAAGGCAACACCACTTATGAGTAATATCGGAGACTTTCGAGCCTTGTCGCACCCGTAAAAACATAACTTTTTCGAAAATTCCAAACTGGAAATAAAAATAAAAAACGATAAGGCCCTTTTAAAGGAACTGCATGTTCATATATAAGCTACTCCCGGTAGAGGGTATATTTCTGTCGCACCCACCGTATTTGGCTGTATTTTTCTACCTAATATTTAATTCATTCTTCAGCCTAAGTGATTGCCCCACAAGCGGACACCCTTTAAAGTAGGCAACAGAAAACTTTGCGCAACGCAGCGACATCTATCGGAGAGAAGACGACCACAGAGCCCGGATTGAACCGCAAATTCATTGGCCCCCAGCGAACAAACAACGCCGAACGCTTAATTGCAACTTAAAACGCAACTCATTTCGACGGGGCAACGCGAAAACTTTATCCGCAACCACAGCAGGAGACGCCACAGGACCAGGACCTCTTCCCCTTCCCCTTCCTTTCCTGCCCATCTTCCGCAGTTGTGCACTTGCAGCGACAAGTTTAAGCCGCATGGCAAATGAATTGCCTTCATTTGTCGTTTTCTGTTCTGAGGCTGGCGACAGCACAAAATGAAGAAAAACGAAGCCAAAGGTAAGCAAACTTACTGCACACACTGTGCGACTGTCTAAATAAACACACCGAAACACAAACGGGGAAAAAAGCAACGATGATACCTGCATAAAAGTCGCAATTTCAGATGATTTTACCTGGGGGCTGGCTGACTAACTGTGACTGAGAGGAGGAACTGCGGGGGAAATGAAAAAAATGTTGACTTTTGGGTCTGATTTCGTACTACTCGTGCAATATTATGTTTGTGTGGCTCAATTTGTTTCCGTCGTAAGCCCTAAATTGCGAGAATGCAATTGATAGGGGCAAGAATGGGAAAAATAAACTTTGAATTAGATAGAAATGCTATTAAGCGTTTGAAATTCTATGAAAGATTTTTATGTGGTGTGTACTTTGCTTCGATTTTAGTGGAATAAAGGGTTGGGCATTGAGGTCTCAAAGGGCCAGGCGATTTGGTCCGATTTTGGGCATAATGAAAATAAATGTATAACGAACCGTCAATACGTTCCAAAAATAGTTTCCGACGTATGGTAATAAAATAGCAACAAAACTCTTGGGCCATATACCTTAAAATCTGTATGTTTTAGTTCTAACTGACAATAACTTGTTCAATCCTAATTATCAAGTAAAAGAAGATTTTTAGCTTATAACTTTACTTACCTTCTAATAGTTAAGTCTTAACCCTTTTGTTACACTTCATAGGCATTTCCTTCTCTTTTTGCTAATGACTAATCCCACAGCTATGCCAAAATTCAGCAGCCTGCATTAGCCAACTTAGTCAGTTAGGCAAACAGTTAAGCAAAAAAAAAAACCCGCTTCGTCTGAAAAATAAAAACCTTCAGTCCACATTCATTCGATACACATAAACTGCCCGCATTGAACATGCATTTTAGAGCCTGACTCAAGTTCAAATGGAAATTAGCGTGTGTTTTGTTTATTTTATTACTTCAGCCACAGCAGCAAATCCCATCGATTACCATTAAATTTGAAACTAGAGTCAGACGTGATTATCATTATTAAAGTCCACATCGTTTAATCATCATTGGCCCTATCGATCAATGAATTATTTGCAAACCAGATTTTGGAGTTGGACCACTCACCACGTGCCTGGTGTGTCTGGCTGTGGCTCCAAGTGCCGGAACATATAAAAGACCAAAAATGTATGACGACAACTCTTGAGACTCTTGCCGGTTTTTATATGTATATTTTTTGAACGCAGGTGGGCAGTGCAAAATGTTGTTTGTGGGCCGCTGGCTGTTGAGTTGAGTTGCTCTTTCAAATGCTTAGGTTTGGTTTCTTTTACTCTCAGTGGTTGGGTGCGCTACAACATGATTCATTGGAACCATTTGAACAGTGATAAAGAGTGCAATTGTGAAATCTAAAGCAAATTGGGCAAAGTTTTCAAAGGCTTACTTCACAGCTGGCGCCAATAGCTGGTGAAGGTGAGCGCTTTAAACAGTATTTAGTGGACTGATTGTAATTTTTATTTATAATGGTTGGTAGCCAATTAAATAAAGTCTCGTATATTTGACTGCAAGATAAGAACAAGAGCTCAGCAGCCGGGTCAGTACCTTGACAAAATGAATCTGCTTCTTGTGTAGCAATAAGGAAGTTTGGGCGTATTCAGCAGATAAATCCGATTTACGATTTCTGATTTACGATTTGCGATTGCTTAAAATTCTCTGCTGAATGACAATGATTGCTAAGTTTAGGTTATTTTCTGGCTTTAGTATATTTGGTCAAAAATACACTCACACCATAAAAAATTTAGGCTTTAGTATTAAATACATTTGACATTTGAAAATGGATGCCTAGCGCTGTAAGGCTCCTCTTGGACTTATATAAGGACAGCAGGTAGAACTTTCGGATCATACGCCTTGAAGAATAACCGGTTAACCTTGCTTTCTGTTGTAGTAATCTGCGGCGTTTCCTACAGGTTGCTTAATAGATATATGGCACCCATCAATTGCCCCAATCGCTCCTGGGATTCCACGCGTTTTTGTTTAAATATTTGTGCAGTAAAAGCTTGCTGGGAGTCATTTGGCCAATTTACATATGTAGGCATTAGCATCGATAGAGTCCCTGTTATGTTGAAAAATATTTGGTGGCCTGAACTTGTTGGAATGTCGAATCGATTGCCAACAGACGAGAAAGATTCCTGCTTACTTAGCAGCCAAATTGAAAATAGCATCTTCTTTGAAAAACAACATTTGCAATTGTTTCATTCTCTGTTAGTGTCGTTGCATTTGGTTTTACACCAAGAAGTTCCAGGAAAACGCAAAGTTAACAGAATTCTATAATCAAGCATAAAACATTTTTCATATATGAACCTCAAAAGTTGTGCATGACATCCTAAAATGCGCCTTGAATTGGTCCATTCTGTACCTGCGAACTGTTTCCTCGTAGAATGATTTAGAGCGAAGGCGATTCCTTTTGATTTTTCGATTACCCCAATAGCGGCTACAAATGGGTTGCTCATTGACCAGATTAGCAATTATACCCTTATTAAATTCATCCTCACAAAAGGCCGTCCCAATTAAATTCATGTTTTCACAACTCATTTTATGCACAATTTTTGAGAGCTGTCAGTTTATATTTAGTTTTGGGGTTAACAGTTGGCCGTGAAATCGGTAAACGGTCTCACCAATCATACATTTTATATGATTCCATCTCAGCAATCATGTTCGTCAAATTTATCAATCGCAATCGGCAATCACTGTATTCAACAGGTAAAATCGGCAATCATAAATCAGAAATCGTAAATCGGATTTATCTGCTGAATACGCCCAATGAAACTATTACAAAACTGAAGCCGCTATTATTAATTTCATTAAATTAAATCTTGTATTATATTTATATAAACATAATCTGGTGTTTGCTTTGTTCTCCACCCCCATTTGCCTCCATCTATGCGCTCATCACATCCAAAATAATTGTCTACAATTTATTCCTGAGCTGTGCAATATCTGTTTTTCGTTCCACACACGCTTTAGAAACGCCGCTATCGATACGCCGCTATCTGTACAAAGTGTGGATTTTGTTCAAGTTGCTGTTTTCATATGAACTTTTTCAGGAATTTTTTGATTTTGCGTTGCTCGATACCCGGCTTAAGCGTAAGCACATGGCGCCTACTAAGTTGTTAATTATGACTATTCAATTTTACATTGAACATTTCTGCAATTTTGTTTGTTACTTTAGTAGGCCATGATTTAAACAGAAAACACATTCTTCCTAAAAAAGCGAGATAATGTTTCATTTATTACTTGGCAATCGCTGGGATCGGTCGCTTTCGACCGGTGCTCATTTTATTTTTTTATTTTTAGTTTTTTTGATTTACCGTGCTCTTTTAAATGTTTTAATGCTCTGTAGATGCTGCTTGGTGTCGTGATAGAATGCAACTCACTGCAGTTGGAAGCCTTGCATCTTTCTGAATCCTTGAATCTTTTCACGTTTTATTGCGTATGTGGACACCCATGTTTGTTGCGGCTGCTGATTCAGGGTCAATAAGTTGTTATGCATGGGACGCGGCATCTTGTAGCTGCTCTTTTTATACCAGTTACTCTTAGACTAAAAAGGGTATACAAGAGTAGTGCAAGTGTATGTAACAGGCAGAAGGAAGCTTCTCCGACCCCATAAAGTATATATATTTTGGCCACGTCAAAATCAAAAATGTTGAATAACTCTTACAATTTTGAGGATATTAAAATCTTACTGTGTAGTGTATGTGCCAAATATCTACAATCTCTGAAAGTTTCATAAAGAGCGGATAAAAATTGGCAGAGCTATAAAAGTTATAAAAAATGTTGAAATGTTCTAATGTTATCATTAATGTTAACGCTCTGTTAATTAACATAAGGGAAGGCTACACAACATTAATTTCCTGAGTAACTGATATATCGAAGTCGGGCAGGACCGACTTTTAACTTACGCTCTCGTTCTTTAAGATTTCTATCATAATGGTACAATTTTCCGATTATTTTGTTACTAATACATTTTGTGTGTATGCACGTAACGAAGGCCAAAAACTTGAATACAAATTTAATTTCTGAGTTCAGCTTTAATTCTGTCAAGTCAACCAAATCAACTAAGAAAGTCGGTCGAGCCCTTCTATAAAATACTCTAACTCCCAAAGTATTTGCTATATACAGTTAATTTTTATACTTTGTTCCAGAGGTGCACAGAATATAATAAGGTTGTGCAAAAGTAAGTAACAGCCAGAAGGAACCATCTTCGACCCTATTAAGTATATATATTCTGGTAAGAGATAGAATTTCGACGTGTATGGGACAAGAACTTCTTATACTAGCAGGCAGATAAAGTTTATTTTCAATTTTGGCCACGCTCCAGCCCGCATTGGAAAAAACGTCATATCTCTTACAGTATTATAGATAGGTTTGTTTCTTCTGAACATAATTAGTAATCAGGATTATTTATCGATCCGCCAAAGGAATGGTAAAGATAAACGATAGTCGAGTTAAAAGTAAAACAAACAATTTTATGGTCAGCACCAGCCGCAACGACGATGGGCAGCATTTCACATACCTTAACGCAAATATTGACAGGTACAGAGTATATTATTGGCTATTTACACTAGGAGTGCGTTATGCGTTAATAGCTAACAGTCAGCTTTTTCCCCATACAAAAAAAAGCTGTTTGTTGGCTAATAATGCATAACGCAGTCCTAGTGTAAATGTTGTATTATAGTCTGGCTTGACCGACTTTATTTCTTGTTTTATGACCTTGCAGAGGGTATTAAAAAATTGTCCGGATGTTTATAAGGCATCGAAGGAAGCATCTCCGACCACATAAATTATATGGCTATTTCCATGATGACGAACGTGACCGTCGTACGCATTTAAAGCAGAAGAAAAGTCAAAATAAACAATTTTTTTTTTCTTCTGCCACATAGCTCTTTCGGAGCACTTTATTTGGTGAAAAAGTTCGTAGCAGACGTAGTGCTGGTTCCAAGATAAAGTCAACCAAAAGTGGAAGTGCCATTTTCGGGCTTCAATATAAGTGCAGAACTCAGCGAAACCTGCCAAAATTTTTTAGTGCGACTAATTTTAAAATGTTTTTAATAATTTTTATTGTATACTAGAATTAGTTTGATTGAAACATTTTCTTAATTTTTTTCAGAGAAAGTAAAATAGGATTCGCTACGTGACATTGCGCTCGTGACATATTTTCCAATCATAATATATTTGTGATTTCTGTTATAATGGAAAGCAAAAAGTTACAGTTAACTGCAATCACATAGTTTGTGTTTCATTTTCATTATTTTTTAACCCTTTGTATCTAAAATCGATTTTAGAGGCCGAAATCAACATTTATATAGCACCTTTTTAAAAAAAAATGTATGAAAAGTACCCAAATGAGAAAAATGAGGCTTGGGCGAGTTGGCTTCTGGAAATCTCGAAATGGCTAATGAATTATTGTTAGATTTGCTAACATCAGTTAAGTTTGATTGATTCCCTATGAAAATTCGATAAAATAGTGTTTTAAAGTACTCTTAGTTTTTTGGTCTCGGTGGACCCTTCTGTGAAAATGTCCATATATTTTCTTGATCAGCTTGACGTCTGTCTGTTTCTATGGTATCTCTTCCGTCAGTTTGAAAACTATCTTCACCAAACTTTGCACAAAGTCTTTTAGTACAAATTCGCTGCACATTTGTCGGAACCGTCCGAGTTGGATGCCTATAGCATATAGCTGTCATAGGAACGATCGGTCGAAAAAGTAGTTTTCGGTGAGAAAAACTTTTTTGTTTTCAATGGAAATGCCTCCAAACTTCGTATTTCTTAGTTTGCTATGCTTTCCCATGATTCCACTAAGTTTGCTCGAAATCCGACATCTGTATAGTATAGCTGATTAGGAAAGTATAGTCTGAAAAGTAGTCTTAGTTAGAAAATTTTTTTTTGTTTTCCATGGAAATGACCTAAAAATCGGCATTTATTTAATTGTTATGCTTTCACATAATTCTACAAAGTTTTGTCAAAAGTTTCTTATGGTTTTCCATTATTCCACTAAGTTTGGTAGAAATTGGACATCTATATGGTATGGCTCCCATAGAAAAGTTAAGTTAACGCGCCGAAGTTAACTTTCCCCTATTTCTATACCCTTGCAGATGGTATTATAAAATTGTCTGGAACGCATTGAAGAAAGCATCTCCGACCACATAAATTATATATTTTCTTGATCAGCAAGACGAGCTGAGTTCATTTAGCCTTGTCCGTCTGTCCGTCCGTCGGTCCGTCTGTCTATTTCTATGCCATCACCTCCGTCAGTTTTAAAGCTATCCTCACCAAACTTTGCACGAAGTCTATTGGAACATATACGCTGCACATTCGTCGGAACCGGCCGGATCGGATGACTATAGCCTATAGCTCTCATAGGAAGGATCGGTCGAAAAACTAGTCTTAGTGTGAAAAACTTTTTTGTTTTTAATGGAAACGCCTCCAAAGTACGTTTTTCTAAGTTTACTATCCTTTCCCATAATTTCACTAAGTTTGGTCGAAATCGGATGACTATAGCATATAGCTGCCATAGGAACGATCGGTCGAAAAACTAGTTCTAGTGAGAAAAACTTTTTTGTTTTTAATGAAAACGTCCTTATCATTGGCATACACTTATTTTATATACTTTTACACAATTCTACAAAGTTTGGTCGAAATCGGATGACTATAGCATATAGCTCCTATAGGAACGATCGGTCGAAAAACTAGTTCGAGTGAGGAAAACTTTTTGTTTATAATGAAAACGTCCTTTTTATTGGCATATTCTTTATCTATATACATTAGCACATTTCTACAAAGTTTTATCAAAATCGGATGACTATAGCATATAGCTGCAGTATGAGTGATCGGTCAAAAAGAAGTTTTAGTGAGAAAAACTTTTTGTTTTAAATAAGATCGCCTTCAAATTTCGTAATTAACAGTGTATTATACTTTTCCATGATTTCACCAAGTTTGGTCGAAGTCAGACATCTATTTAGTATGGATCCCATAGAAAAGTAAGATCCAAAAAGTAGTCTTAGTTAGAAAAACTTTTTTGTTTTCAATGGAAGCTGCAAGGGTATACAAAACTTCGGCCGAGCCGAAGTTAACTTTCCCTCTTTCGTGCTGTTTAAATCGTGCATGAGCTCTGAGTGACGCAAAACGAAAGAAAAATATATGTGTGTAAGGATATTTTTATTTCGTGAAGCCTGAACATGAGCTCACGTCCTCACCTCTATCAAATATTGAAGAAATAAGATCCTTTAGGGAAAGTAAAGATAAAGACACAAAGGTGGACTTTATGAATTTTTACCAAACGATGTTTTGCAGTCCAAAATGCTTCGTTTTTGCCGTTGTTTTTAAATAATTCAGCTTCCTTTTGCAGCATTTTGGTAGTTACCACCTTTGGTTCTAAGAAGATCAATTCGAATCACATTACACAGCTTTTTAAAGCATTTTTTAAGTCTTTCATTAGTGCTAAAGGTCGATTTTAATTCCAAACTATAAATTATTAACTAATCAGCCTGTTAACTATTCCTACACAGAAAAAAAAATCAATCCGAAAGGGATTGACAACAGGGTAATCCCGTATATTCTTGAGCCGAGCCTAAAAAAGATTGACTTGTACCCAGAATTCTAAATTCAATCCCAAAAAACAGGACCACTTTAAGCCGTTCCGGTATTACCCTGTTTTCAATCCCGTTTCGGATTGAATTAAGCTATTTTTTTCTGTGTAGTTTTAAATTTTATAAGATTTTATATTACATTTTTCTTTATTGCCTTTTAGCTTGCCCTTGGCCACTTGTCCATTTGAGATTTCTTCACCCAAAATTTGCTTACTTTTCTTCACTGAAATCCATGTCAACTTAGTCCAATGTAGCGCAACGAAGCTTCGACTTAACTCAAATAACAAATACTACACGTATTGTGTCATGTGCAGGCTTAGCCCCCCAATCTCTTTGTGGATTTTGCGCAAACTCCAAAGCAAAAAAAAAAACACGAACCAAAAAATATTGTAATTCATGTTTTATTTATAATTTATATCAAATCAATATCATTTCACTCTCATTTCAGTTTTGCACAATATTTTTTCTCTTGGTTAGTTTCGTATATTTGGTTTATCACACTGTGCTTCGGGTATTTGATATTTAAATATTTTAATATTTAACAGTAAACTTGTTTAGAATTTCCATAAACAAATGGCCTAATGATCATCATCATCATCAATTCTTTAAACTCAGTATGGCGGGTTGACCTTGGCAAGGCCAGAAATATATGAAATTAAACTTAAGATCGATGCGTGCGCACCACGGATGAGTAACCGTAGAGAACCTCGACGCCGTCGGAGTTGAAAATGCGTTCAATGCGCGGCGCACGTGTTTGTAGGGGACGTGGTGTGGTAGTGGTGGAGGTGGTAGTGGTGGTTTGAAGTAGTACTGCCTGTTTGGTGGTGGAAATGGGAGACTCTGTGGTGACTGTGCTGGTTTCTGGAGCAGTGGTGCTGGTGGTTGGAGTCAGTTCCTCCTTTAGATTAGGCTTTACAGTAGTGGGTAAAGCTGGTTGCGACTCTGTGGTGCTGATTGAACTGGTTTCCTCCACTGGAGACACTTTGACAGTGGTTGGCAAAGGTAATGGCGCCTCAGTGGTGCTAAGTTCAGGCACCTTTTCAGTGGTGGGGAATGATGTTTGCGTTTCGGAAATGATTTCTGCTTCAGTTGTGCTCCACTGTGGTTCAGTATTCTGCGAAAGAATCACTTTTGCTGTGGTGGGTAAAGGTGGTGGTGATTCTGTGGTGCTTATATCACTTATGGCTGGCATGGTGGTTTTCTCTGGCTGACTAAACTGAGTGGTTTCGGGTAGCATTGTGGTTTGCTCCACCATTTCTGTTCTAGTGGATGTTTCCTCCAATTCAGTTAGTTTCTCGTATAGCTTGACACTTCCTGGTGTGGTCAAAAACATGGTCGTTTCCTCCAGTTCCAGTGGTACCATTGTGGTGGTCTCCGCCACAAATACAGCTTCCACTCTATTTTCTCCCATTTCCATGACATCTTCCTCTAGATTTGCTGATTTACGTTCAAAGTAGTTCTTAAACGATTTCACAGTTGTCTCCGGGTTATCCGTGGTGGTGGTGGCATTGGCTTCATCATTTGTCATGGTAGTTTCTTCTCTAGGCCTTTTGAGTGGTGACTCCCTTTTGAGTGCCTTTCGTAGAAGTTCTAGCCGTAGTTGTCATATTAACTTCCTGCCTATTTTCATCTAAAGCCCGCTCTCTTTCCAACTGTTCCAACACCGAATCGGGTAGAGGTTCCTCCGTGGTGTTAATCAAACCTTCAGTGGGTTCCGTAAATACCAGACCCTCTGGATCGGTGGTTAGTATGATATCCGCATTGATTTCTATGGTCACAGTTTCAGTTTCCACGGGTCCCAAAGAGGTTCCCTCCACCGCCTCCTCCTCACTGGACTCTGTTACGGCTTCGGTGGTCGCCTTAGGCTTGGGTGCTGGCGCTGCTTTCGTCACTACGAAAAACAAGAGCAGTGCACACACCACCAAATTATTCGCGGCATTATTTCTGGTGCTTTGGAATGCGCGTGTTGACAATGAATAAAGTTGCCCCCGGTTGGCCTTTCGTCACTCTTTTTCGAACTAAATAAAACTGGCTATCCAATTCGCTCTCGACTGGTTCACTCTCTTGAGCTTCCGACTCCGCGCTGTTGTGACTAGTTTTGTTTACGGCGAGGAACTAAACCGTTTTCAGCTGCGTCGCGGGCTTATAAGTGCCGACGCATTCCCGACTTGGCTTTGGGTATTTTCAGCTGCTTGGCCAACTGTTTTCCCTTTCGTTGAACTTGACTTGAAGTACATCGGCGTGTGAGGTAAGCCTCCTCGATACACTTGGCCCAGAAACATCTTTCCGTTCAATGGTCAATTTCACTTTCAATGCTCACCTGTTGATTGATTTGGATACAGTTTTTTTTTTGGCGATAAACCGGCTCTTGGGCATGGCAATTAATTGGTTACAAGTTGCTGCATAATTTTTTTGCAGTTATTCAACGTGTGGATCTCTCTCTAAGTCTGGTTTCAATTTGTTTATGCCGCGACTGGCACAGGAATTAATAAGGATTATTTTGGTAAAACTTGTTCCGGCATTTCACTTTGACTTTAAAATGTCAAAGTTATTTTTATTGAGAGACATTGAATTGACTTAGAAAGCTGCAATGACTAATCCTTACTGACATTAAATTGCTGAAACTAAGCTAAAGAATGCGGGTATATTTATATTCTATTACTAATTCTATTTAATACTAATTGTTATTACTTAAGTAATTTTCGTTCTAGGCCTACACTCATTAAAATAGTGATCCAAGGTAAAAGTGGCGACCGTGACAATGGCACATACAAGCAAATAATCAAAATAGTGCTCTAAGACAAAAAGTGGCGACCGTGACACTGGCACATTTAAGCAAAGGCTACCTTAAAATACCCTACAATCATAAAAATAGTGCTTCAAGCTTAAGTGGCGACCGTGACATATAAGCAACCGACATATGGTACAGTGAACCTACCAGGTAGGATTACTCGCAGGGTTCCTTTGCTTCGGTCGGCAAATTTACAGATGAGGAACAAATTTGCATTAGATCGTAGAACCTGGTGCGGACCGGAGGGTGAGAAAAAAGATCAAAAATATCCTTAGGAGTAACGAAACCAAAATAAATTTATTTGGAAATGATGCCAAAAGGATTGTTCGTCGTCCAAAAGCCAAGGTATTTGATCCTAAGTACACATATAAAACTGTGAAACATGGAGGTGGTAGCCAAATGGTATGGGGCTGTTTTTCATGGTATGGTGTTGGACCGATTCATCGAATTGACGGAATAATGGACAGATTCTATTGGAGACGGTAATGCTACCATATGCCGAGGATAATATGCCACTTTTATGGAAGTTCCAGCAGGATAATGAACCGAAGCACGCCTCTCGAGTAGTAAAGGCTTGGTTCCGAGAGCAAAATGTGAATGTTCTTGAGTTGCAAAGTCGAGAATCTCTTGGGTGAACTCAAAAGAGAGGTCGGAAAGACTTTGTCAAAATAATAATCAACTTTGGGATATTGTCCAAAGAGCATGGTACAACATGCCAATTGAAACTTGTCGCAAGTTAATATCCTCCGTGCCAAGACGAATGGTGAAGGTCTTTCAAAATTATGACGGATATACCGGTTATTAGCTGCCAGATACTCAGTTTAATATAAAACAAGACCAAAAATAGTTAAATATTGATTTAACTTAAGCATTTATCTTCGTACAACTATTATTGTGTCCAGCTAAAATTGGCGTATTCAAGGAAATATGTAATTTAATTGTATATTAAAGGGCTTGTGACATTGTTTTTACTTTTTGTTTAAAGGCCCTAAATATAGGTTTTGAAAAAACTTTGGTTTGTTGAGTTTAAAGAAGATCTGAATTAGAAATAATAAGTTAAAAAAGAAAAAAAAAACACCAATCATTTTGTCCATTATTATTGGCCGGCACATTATTTTCAACTTTGTACATTTTTAAATAGTTCGGGGGTTTTAATAAACAAATATTCAAAATTAACGAAACTTAATTTTTTAATTTGGAAATCCCCCTGCTACCTCCAGCCAACGCTCTTGGTCGTAGGTTCCAGTCCCCGTAGATTTGTTTGTGATTTGATTTTTAATGTCTTTTTTTATTATTATTTGCGGTGATTGTAACATTTTCTATATTTTTGATTTGGCACAATAAGTTTTTGGGTATAGCTCATAGTTATATGGACTTCCCGCAGTTAAATAGCCAACATAAATTCAATATCCCCAGGGGGCAAGAAGAGGTACTTCTTAGCTTTGTTCTTCACTGTGGTTTTTATTGATGTGCCTTTTCAGGTGGCTCTTATGGATATAGGCTTTCGAGCAGTAAGGACACTGGAAGTTTCGCTCACCAGTGTGCGAACGCATGTGCCCCACCAAATGTTGTCCCGAGATAAAGGTCTTCAAGCATAGGGAACACATGTGAGGTCGCTCGCCACTGTGAATCCTTAAGTGAATCGTTAATTGGCTCCTGCGGGTAAATTTCTTCACGCAGTGGATGCACTGATACGGCTTTTCTCCTGTGTGAATGCGTAGGTGTACCTTCAGTCCGTTTGGATGGCGAAAACCTTTTAGGCAGTGGACACATACGTGAGGTTTTTCTCCGGTGTGAACGCGTAGGTGCATCTGTAGATTGCCTTTCTGGGTGAATGACTTCGAGCAGTTGGAACATTTGAATGGTCGTTCTCCGGTGTGAATACGAATATGCTGCTCGAGGACGAATTTTTTACCAAAGCTTTTTGAGCAATATGGACATGCGAAGGGCCGTTCTAGTTTGGTTTTTGGGGAACGTTCGGGGGATTGCTTTTCAGAAAGAGCTTCGTTCTTCTTCTGGGTGAAAGTTTCTTTCTCGTTGCTGGTACCATCTTCCAAACTGGACGTGCGATCGTTACATTGCTCTGCCATTTTTGGTCGGATTGCTCTGCTGGCCTTGCACTAACGGAAACGTGGTTAATTACAATAGGAATTTGCAAGCAGTGAGAAAAGTTTGACATTTACCATTTGCTGCCTAGTGTGACCGTAAGTGGCAAGAACAAAAATGCTGAATTGAACTAGTTGGAACTTATTTCAAAGCGAACTACAGTAGTTCGCGTACATGAATATAACCAAAAATATCTTAAAGCAGAATGAAGGGAATTTATGTTATTATTCCACTTGTCAGACATAATACACTTATACCTCGTTTAACGGCCACCTTGCTTAACGGCATACTTACTTAACGGCCACACTATCTTTAGTACCAAGTTTCACTTAACGTCCTATTTTAACTTGCCTTACGGCAGCAAAAATAGATCACTACAAATATTGCACCAAGTTTGGCAACAAATGAGCTGGATTTTTTGCAGCTAGCAGATTCTTAGAGCTACCTTGTATTAGCTTAATCTATTTTTGTAAGCATGCATTTTTATACCCTTGCAGAGGGTATTATAAAATTGTCCGGATGTTTGTAACGTATAGAAGGAAGCATCTCCGACCACATCAAGTATATATATTCTTGATCGGCACGACGAGCTGAGTTGATTTAACCCTGTCGGTCTGTTTCTATGCTATCTCTTTTAAAGCTATCCTCACCAAATTTTGCACGAAGTCTTTTGGTACAAATACGCTGCACATTTGTCGGAACCGGCCGGATCGGACGACTATAGCATATAGCTGCCATAGGAACGATCGGTTGAAAAAATCATCTCAGTGAAAAAAACTTTTTTGTTTTTAATGGAAACGCCTCCAAAGTACGTATTTTTTAGTTTACTATCCCTTCCCATGATTTCACTAAGTTTGGTTGAAATCGGATGACTATAGCAAATAGCTGCCATACGAACGATCGGTCGAAAAACTAGTTCTAGTGAGAAAAATTTTTTTGTTTTTAATGAAAAGGTCCTTATCATTGGCATACACTTATTTTATATACTTTTACACAATTCCACAAAGTTTGGTCGAAATCGGATGACTATAGCATATAGCTCCCATAGGAATGATCGGTCGAAAAACTAGTTCGAGTGAGGAAAAATATTTTGTTTTTAATGAAAACGTCCTTTTTATTGGCATACACTTATTTAATATACTTAGGACACATTTCTACAAAGTTTTATCAAAATCGGATGACTGTAGCATATAGCTGCAGTATGAATGATCGGTCGAAAAAGAAGTTCTAGTGAGAAAAACTTTTTTGTTTTAAATAGGATCGCCTCCAAATTTCGTAATTATCAGTGTACTAAGCTTTTCCATGATTTCACCAAGGTTGGTCGAAATCAGACATCTATTTAGTATAGATCCCAAAGAAAAGTAAAGCCCAAAAAGTAGTCTTAGAAAAACTTTTTTGTTTTTAATATAAGCTTCAAGGGTATACAAAACTTCGGCCGAGCCAAAGTTAACTTTCCCCTATTTTTATCGTATGTGAACATTCTTGAGGGGTCTTTGAATCGAACATGAATCGTTAGTGATGCAAAAGGGTCTCCAATCTATGTCCGTAAATAGTGCGTAAGGAGTTTTTTATTTCATAAATCGTTCGTGGCGTGACTGAAAATTCGCTCACGCGTTCAGCTCTAGTGATCTGCACCATGGCATGGTCTTTCAATAAGTTCCTTGCTATGAATATTTAAAGAAATTTACCGCTCTTCACCGCCTCAACTTGGACCGAAATATATGGCCGCTAAATGAGTCAAAGCTTTTCATATGTTTTAATGAAACTGTTACTAACTGGTTCCTGATAAAAAAAAAGGTATATCAAATGAATTTTGTCCCCAAGGGAAATTTATTTTTATAATTAAGGAAATGGTATTTTATTTAAGGACAGACAAGCTTCAACCATTTAAAATTAATTTGTACATCTAGAGTTTAAAATAATTAGGCCTTGAAAATAAGTCTAAAGTTGGTTGCTTGGGCTTGGATTTTTGTTTCAATGCCTTTGTAGGGCAAAACGGCAGCATTAATCAATCAATTCATTCACCTGACCAAGATTTATGTTAACTCATCTCTATAAGTTCCTTATTTGTGGGTGACTCACTTTCCGAATTTAACTGTTCAACATCATTGATCGTAAACTTTTACAATCCAGCATTAGTAGTCAAAGTAATAATCTGATCCTCTACAGTGGATAAGTCACTCAGTCAGGACATAGTTGCTTACAGAATTTTTTAATGTTTTTGCATCTTTTGTTCTGAATTTCTTCCGAAAGTCAGTAATTGAAATATTGTTCTTATCTGATGAATCTAAATTTTAAAATTGAGCGAAATGTTTTCTTAATTATTTTCACAATGATTGTCGCATTTTTTCGTTAATGTGTCAAAGTCGATGTAATGTGCCATCTAAGCCTTTTCAAATACATTGTGCGGCGAATTCAAGCATATTACTTCTATTATTACTTCTAGGACTTCTTCTCGTAGACGAAAAATTGTGACTAAAATTGTCCCTAAGAATTGAAAGTGTCATAGCAGCCTTAGACATAGAATATGCACCTTGATCCATTGAAGCTGTATTTTTCTACTTTTAGGTGTCTAGTTGAATCTTGTAGGCCGGTAGGGTGTGAGGATACGATAAATTTTTCTTAAGCGAATATGCTTTTACCTCAGAACAAAAATATTTCTTAAAACCATCCCTTAAATATTATTTCATGCCTTTTGGTTACTGACTTTCTGACTCCCTGGCCAATAAATCAATAATTTTTTTTTAAGTAATCACCAGAAGCTTGGGTTTAACCCCCAAAACCCTCCCTGTGTGCGCCACTGATAGCTATAATCGTCTATTCATACTTAACTGCTTGTACCTACCAGTTCTTTTGACAGGACTCGCAAACTTAAGCAGATCTTTAAGTCTAAGCTTTCCTCTTTGACTGAATTGTCAATTTTTTTAAAATTTATTTTTGCTGCCGTAAAGCGAGTTAAAATAGGACGTTAAGTGAAACTTGGTACTAAAGATAGTGTGGCCGTTGACTAAGTATGCCTTTAAACGAGGTATAAGTGTATTATGTCTGACAAGGTTATATTCAAGAACGTGAACCACTGTAGTTCGCTTTGAAACAAAGTGCAACTAGTTCAGTTCAGCATTTTTGTTCTTGCAACTTACGGTCACACTAGGCAGCAAATGGTAAACGTCAAACTTTTCTCACTGCTTGCAAATTCCTGTTGTCATAAACCACGTTTCCGTTAGTGCAAGGCCAGCAGAGCAAACCGACCAAAAATGGCAGAGCAATGTAACGATCGCACGTCCATTTTGGCAGATGGAACCAGCAACGAGGAAGAAACTTTCAACCAGAAGAAGAACGAAGCTCTTTCTGAAAAGCGATCCCCCGAACGTTCCCCAAAAACCAAACTAGAACGGCCCTTCGCATGTCCATATTGCTCAAAAAGCTTTGGCAAAAAATTTGTCCTTGAGCAGCATATCCGTATTCACACCGGAGAACGACCTTTCAAATGTTCCAACTGCTCGAAGTCATTCACCCAGAAAGGCAATCTACAGATGCACCTACGCGTTCACACCGGAGAAAAACCTTACGTATGTTACCACTGCCTAAAAGCATTTAGCCAGCAAAGCGCGCTGAAGATACACCTACGCATTCACACAGGAGAAAAGCCTTATGAGTGTGTACAATGCTTTAAGAGATTTGCCCACAGTAGCCATCTAACGGTTCACTTAAGGATTCACACAGGTGAGCGACCCCATATGTGTTCCCTGTGTTTGAAGACCTTTATCTCGGGACACCATTTGGTGGGGCACATGCGTTCGCATACTGGTGAGCGAAGCTTCCAGTGTCCTTACTGCTCGAAAGCCTATATCCATAAGTGCCACCTGAAGAGGCACCTTAACAAACATCACAATGAAGAACAAAGCTAAGAAGTACCTCTTCTTGCCCCCTGGGGATATTGGATTTATGTTGGCTATTTAACTGCGGGAAGTCCATATAACTATGAGAAAATATTGTGCGAAATCAAAAATAATAATAAAAGAAAACATTAAAAATCAAATCACAAAACAAAACTACGGGGACTGGAACCTACGACCAAGAGCGTTGGCTGGAGATAGCAGGGAGATTTCCAAATTAAAAAAATAAGTAAGTAAAAATGTACAAATTATGAAAATAATTTAGACTCGGCCTTTATTAATAACAGCACAACTTGGTAATTGTTTAATATATACTCGTGTTCCCCAAACATGAAACAAAAGATACATCAAAAATGCCATACAATCGGCCACAACGGCCTGTAAAACACTTTAACATAAGTAGTACTATGTAAGCTGTCCAAAGATTAAATCTTCAAGTCTGGGCTTGAAAGTCTACACTTGAAAAGTGAAT
The DNA here is from genome assembly GCA_018904265.1 of Lordiphosa collinella. Taxonomy (NCBI): domain Eukaryota; kingdom Metazoa; phylum Arthropoda; class Insecta; order Diptera; family Drosophilidae; genus Lordiphosa; species Lordiphosa collinella. The sequence goes on along the minus strand of JAEIFV010000058.1, from coordinate 602,981 downwards.
TATAATTTTGCCCAGAAGTTTGGAACGCTTAGAAGGAATCATCTCAGACCACTTAAAGTATATATATTCTTGATCATCATGACGAGCTGAGTCGATTGAGCATTGTCCGTCTGTCTGTTTCTACGCAAACTAGTCCCTCAGTTTTAAAGCTATCCAGCTATTAGCTGCACTCTGCACATATGTCGGACGTCTTTTAAATTGGATTGTAACATGAACATTCTTTGCTTGAGTACTTACTCTCTGTACAAGGTGGGCCAAAAGAAGTCATCCGATGTTGTTTGGCTTTCATTTTTTTTCTAAATAAAAAACTTATAATTTGTTTTTTGATATTATTTATTTGAACCTTTAGAATTTTATTGGTGATTTCGAGAAGATGATATTGATTGCCATACGGGCTCGTTTTATGGTATTTTTCATCACTTCGGCAAGAACTTCGGGCTGCAGATTCTCGCACTCGTGTCGAATGTTATCCTTGAGGGCTTCCAAGGTCTCGGGCTTGGTAACTTAAACACGGGATTTCAAAAACCCCACAAAAAAAAGTCTGGAACAGTTAAATCGGGCGATCTTGCAGGCCAAGTCAAATCGCCAAAACGAGAGATGAGGCGACCCGGGAACGCCGCCTTCAGAATGTCGGTGGTGGCTCGCGCAGTGTGTGCCGTGGCGCCGTCCTGTTGGAACCACATGTCTTCCAGTCCTAATTCGTCCAATTGCGGCAGAAAAAACCCGGTTAACATGACCCTATAACGCGCACCGTCCACTGTTGTCGTTTGACCAGCGGCGCTCTCGAAAAAAAATGGCCCGATGACTCTTCCAGCGTGAACAGCGCACCATGCAGGCACTTTGAGCGGGTGTAATGGCTCCTCGTGCATCACTCGTGGATTTTCGGTGCCCCAAAAGCGATAGTTTTGCTTGTTCACGTACCCGCTGAGGTGGAAATGAGCCTCATCGCTCATTATGATTTTGGTCGAAAAATCGTCCATTTCGTCCTCGAGATTGAGAATGGCTTGGGCGCTCCGGGGCCGGCCACTCTTGGCAACGTCTCGTGTGGTCCCATACTCTTCAAGGTTGGTGGCCAAACGGCGCAGTGTTTGCGCAGTCGGTGCAGGGCGGCCGGGGAATCTGCGACGGATTTCGCGCTGCGCCAACACCACAGACGAATTGTTACGCAAAAAAATAGACACGATTATTTCGCGTTCTTGGGGAGTATATCGATCCATAGCTTGTTCACTTGTATTCTACATCTGTCTAGTTCACAAATGATCTGACTTTGGCGGCTATTTGTAAAAATAAGAGCATCTTCCAATAGGGTGACTTCTTTTGGCCCACCTTGTACAACGTCTTAGAAGTAAATTTTGGAATAATGAATAAGGCATATTTATTAAAAATCACTTCAGTTCACGGGTAATTCCAGTATAGTACTCATGCCCGAAAAGCAAACGACTTGAAATAACGCACATTAAGTTTGGTCGAAATCAGACATCTATATTGTATAGATCCCTTTGAAAAGTAAGGTCCGAAAAGTAGTCTTAGTTAAAAAAACTTTTTTGTTTTCAATGGAAGCTGCAAGGGTATACAAAACTTCGGCCGAGCCGAAGTTATCTTTACCCAATTTTTTTTATAAATTACTTACCTTTTACTATAAAAACCGCAATAAGCTTTTTTAATATAGTGATTTTGTTTTATTGTCTTAGCAATTAAACGAATACAATAAAACGGAGGGAAACAATTTCAATGATCGCACTAAACCAAAGATCACTTGGAGGGCCAGAGCTGATGAAATAAGCATCGCAAAGGTAAAAAATGAATTGATAAACTAATTAAAGTTTTAAAATCAAATGAATTTTGGCACAATCTAAATGTTTAAATTTTTAATTAATTACAGCTAGAATGACCATTTCGCCCATAGTGCGACGGTGAGAAGAGATTAACGAAGCCTGCAGTTAAAAAGAAGTTCTAAGGGAGGCGTTACAACTCACTGCAGGTTTTGGCTAGTAACTGAATAATCTTGAGATATACTAAAAAATGTGTCAGTAGAATTCTTTCGGTAAGTAGATCTTTTGCTTAGAATATCTTTTGATCATTCAAACAGTCTAAAGTTCCAAAGTAGCTTTAATATTAAGATAGACAGCATATGCCCCATACTGTTTTCGCTTTGAAACATTGAGAAACTTCAGACTTAAAAGTTTTTAAACTAAATTGCAAGTAGCTTACCAAAAAAGCCACCACAATTTTCCTATCAATTTCCTAGCAATTTATGGTTATCGCAAAAACCACCATAATTAGTTGATATCAACCACACAAAACCAAACAACACAAAAACTGACCACAACACACAAAAACGATTTGCCATTAAAACAACTCGGACCAACAATACTAAAAACGAGCAAAATTTTTGTGTCAACTCAACAGAAAATGTTCGGACATTAGACACACAGAGGAAGTAACAAGCCAACCAACAACAATAATAACCATAACAATAATAACCATGAACTACGCACTATATTTTCTTGTTGAGTTCAGCAGAAAAGCCAACAAAATTGGGGGCGTGGCCAATACTAACTACAGCTTATATGATTTATCTAATGAGCAGACTTTTACGATGTCAACGATAAAAGTTGAAGTCCTTTGGACACACAACAAACATCCTTCAAGTTGGTAAACACCTTTTCGAACTTCAATAACATCATTAAAATACCCGGACCAGGGAGGTTGGGGGAGGGTGTGGACAGGCACTCACTTAAATTGAGCAGCAGCAGCAGCGACAGCTCCTGGCGCAGGACACAAAAGGCCACTTGGCAGGCGTCCAACATAAATATGACTTATAAAAACTTCTCTCGCTTTTGGCAAGCAAATTAGTTTGTTCAACTTGACGAAGAAGATGAAGATGAGGAGAAAGAGCTTAGCACCAAGAAAAAAAAAAGACGAAAAACTGATGAATTTTGTTGATTGAAATTGGCTACTTTAAGGCAAGTCGTTAGTTG